>PVJH01032586.1:0-22462 GCA_004026705.1 Nesogale talazaci | reverse complement strand
GACCCTCTGGTTGGCCGTCAAACACAGAGTCTCTATGCCATCCGGGTGCCCTGGGTCTTCTACAGTAACTCTTATTTCTGACCCCTGTTTAGGAGAGCAGATTGGAACGGCCTGCTTTTCGGTTTATAATAAAGATGGCGTGAAAGCTGGGACTCCAGGTGCATGGAATTCTTTGATGGGTAAGCAAGGTGCAGAGTGGCACGTGGCATCTGCTCTGTTTCTCAGAAATGAGAGCGGGAGAGGAAAACTGGTGCCATCTCATGAATCAGCAGGTCACACAAGCCCAGAAACAAGGCTAACCTGTGAGGCACCAAATGGGTGTGAACCGGTGTCATGAATAAGGAATTGGCAAGATAACACGACTGCATGAGGTGGGAGAAAAAGAAAGAGATGTGAAGGCTACAGAGGTGTGGCAGCCAAGTGCTTATGTTAATTTTATAATTGAAATGTAGGGGTGGAGTCTGGCCTGTTAATCAGGAGAAAGCCATTGAGTAGCTGATGAGGCCTTGTCAGCATGGCTTTCACCTGAGACTCCAGGGAAATCTCATGATATTTCCCTCGTGAATATGAGAAGCTATCTTCCCCAGTTGTTGGGAGTTAGTTTCAGAGATGATTAATCATGGAAGAGACAAGATGCAGCCTCGGAGAAGTTGGAGGAGCCAGCGGAGAGAGCACACGGCTTTGCCCTGATGGAGCCAGACCTCTGAAGCTGGAGTGGCATGCTATTGATGGACCTGAGTCCTGGAAGCGAGGAGCCATGGGGAGACCCCTGCCAGCACCAGAATTCTGCACCCACTGACCTGTGACTTCTGAGTCGGAAGCAGACTTTATAGACTGACTTCGGGCATATGGGTTAATATTGGACTTATGACTTTGCACTGGACTGGATTGGGATGCCTTCTTAGTGTCACATTTCTTTTGTATATAAACCCTTTCCTTATACCTATATGCCTATCTCTGAAATTCGTTCCTCTAGTCTAACACAAGAGGTCTCAGCCAAGACTAGGTTTTTGTACAATTACTGGTTTATTTTTATAACTTATTCCTGTTACGTGGGAGTACTAGCCCCCACAATCGAATGGATCCTAGGGGCAGTTGTGTCATTGAGGGGTAAAATTAAAAAGACAGCAGACAAAATAAGGCGCACAAGTGCTCACCTCCAGAACCACCATGATTTCAGGAGTCAGGTCTGCACAGGAAGAGAATGTTTCTAACAAAGGCTTCTATATATTCTAGGGGTGTGCAAGTCCCCCTAATTACAGGAACTCCATACATAACAGAAGGGGGATGAGCCAGGGGATAGACACAATAGGAAAGGGAGGCACTAGGAACACACACACATGACAGGAAGGCATGCATGCAACCAGATAGGCTGGCTCTAGGGTCAAGATGGCAGCCATTAGGATAACCTTCGTCATCCCTGAGCTGGCTTGACCTTAGGTGTCTTTGGGCTCTCCTTCAAGGGAACAACCCATGATCCTTGTCAGAAGGGAGTGGACCCTACTTAGGGTGGAGCAGACAATAGGGGTTGATTGTCTTAGCTGGCTGATAACTTTTGGGCAGTTAGCATTGAAGCAGTTGACTCCCCAGGGTATTGTCAGTGACCACGTGTCTGCAAACAGCACCTTAGATATGGCATGCCAATGGGGGACCTAACGAGGAACGGCTTTTACTTAGAAGAAGGAGCGTGGGACGCCTCTCCAACCCATGGACATGAAGGTTCCCTCCACCAGGGCCTTGGCCTCCCAAGGAGGAACATTGTGAGTTTGTCCTCATGAATTCTCTTCCCACGCTGCTAACAGCAGGCTTTGTTGACAAACTCAACCGTCCCTCTTGTGGTTGCCAGGGCAGGTCTTTGCTTGTGTCTTTCAACATCTGGGGGCCCAGCATTCCTCAGAGATTTGCCTTGACTGCTTCACTCTCCCCAGGGCTCTAGGACAGTGGTTTTCAACCTTCCTAATGCCGTGACTCTTTAACACAGTTGCTCATGTTGTGGTGACACCCACCCACCACCGTCATTTTATGCTCCTAGCTACTTCATAACTGTAATTCTGTTACTGTTAGGAGTCAGGGGACCTCTCCAAAGGGTTGAGAACCGCTGGTCTAGGAGGGTCTCAGCACAAGGACTCTGCGTCTAAAGCACAGGGGATACTCCCAACTCTTCTTTCTTGGTGGAATCAGGTCCCTTCTTCTCTACCCACTTTTCTCTCCCTTTGTCTATTGTAAAAAAGAGGTTAATGGCGGTCACATCCCAGGGGAACGCCCTTTGCGTTGATTGGGTCACAGCTGTAACCTCAGTCACCCTAGTCCCTTTACGACAGATTGGCTGATTACATCAGAAAACATCCCTGGGAGTGGTGGGGTGATTATATCATGACATAAATGCCAAGCCACTGAGGATCATGGCCCAGACAAGCGGACACCTGTTTTCTTTCCTTTTGGGGGTGGGAGTGGGGCTGGGACGGGAGGTAGGCATCACGCAATCCAATCCGAGACGCTAGCTTAGTCAGAAAGAGCCTGCGAACGATGTGATTACAAAACTCTAGCCTCGCACTCCCGGAACTCAAAACTCATCAGCTCTTTCTTTGTTTAACAGTTAGACAAACAAAAACGGAAAGGTCACTTTTATATACAGAACAAATACAGAACGGGCAAAATAACCCGGGTGCTCAGAGCTTCTCTGCCTCGGAGATCACATTTGCCTTTGAGCGTTTCCAGTATTTTACATCTCATGTCTTTAAGTATTCCTGGAGTGTATCGTAAGTGCTGCTTCTGTCGAGAGGGTTGGACAGTGATGAGCAAGACAGATGTGGCTCCTGCCCTTGTGGGTGACTCAGCAATCACAATAAGGAGGGGCTGCCCCTCCCAAAGTGGGGCACAGTCTAATAATTGGCAGGAAGGGTCTTGGCAGATATACTTCAGAGGGTAATAAGAGCAGATGTTGTGGGCCAGGCCCAGTCCCAGGCTCTTTCCATATTCTAGCCACTCTCTACTAACTCCTTTCACCCCCAGAACAACCCTCACGAGGCACAGATGACTGCTTTCATCTCCATGTTACCAATTAGAAAAGTGAGGCACAGAGAGGTTAAATAAGTAGCCCAAGGCCACACAGTTCGTAAGTGCGACACCAGGCTTCACATGAAAGCCCCCTGCCTTTCCTGCTTCCCCGAGCACGAGGCATTCTGGCTGAGATGGAGGGATGAAGAGGCTTAGGCAGGGAAAGAGGAGAGGGATGGGGACTAAGAAGGCCCCAGGTCCCGGTATGCAGCTCCTTAAGGTGATACTAGGAGCTAATAGAGCGGACTAGTATTTTTCCACAAATCAGGTGAGAGACCTTGGGAGTGGAGAACAGTCCTCCTCCATTCTCGCAGACTTTGTCTGGGGAAGGGCTACACAACACTGACATGAGGGCAGGGAGGCGGTCTGAACTCCGGGGTCCGTCTCTCTGAGTGAAGCTCAGTGCTCAGTGCCAAGGCACAGAGGGTCATGGCAACAGCTGCCAGGGCTCCTGGGAAGGTCTCCAGGCATCTGAGCTCCTGTGGTCTTGGCAGTCCCTCTGTCGCCTAGTGGACATGCTCCCCCAATGGAGCCAACATCAATCAAGGCCGGCAGCACCTGAAGCAGGATCTTGCCAACAGCGGGCAAGCTATTTTAAAAATCCAATTTCAAGGTGCACACGTTAAGCTCCAGCCTATTTCTCGTGTCAATGTGTGTCCTATCTTTCAAGTGGAAACTTTTTAAAGTCAGAATAAGGTCATCTTGATTTGTGATTCCCTTCACCCTTGAGTGCAGGGGCTGTGTGGATGAAAAGGGCTAATCCCATTGAAGCACAAGCCAAGCAGAGGTGGGGAGTCAGGGCCAGTCCAGAAAGGTCAGGACTCAAGGTACTTCCTGTGTTAACACTGAGAGCCTGTGTTTGACCCTGTCCAGCCAAGTAGAGGACATGTTGTTGCTGTTGGTGTTGTTAGGGGTCATTGAGTCCTGTGTGGCAGAGGGTTTGCTAAGCTGCTGTCTTGACAGAAGTAAATCCACAGGTTGTTCTGCAGATTCACTCTCTGGGTTTGAACTGGGCTGGAGGAAAACGAACTATCTGGGACTGGCCCAAGTTTTTGAAGTTTCTAACCAATGGGCCCCTCGAGCCTCCTTTTTAAAAAAGTGTAAAGGCAGAGAGAAGGGAGAGCAGGGTTGGGCCAGAGAGGGCCCATGTCTAAGGGGTGGGAAGGCAACTGTCCAATGGCTACTTTTCTGACACTGGCCAGTGCTGTCTCTGGGATCTTGGGAGAGGACAGCTGGGTCCCGGCCTCGGGCACCGATGTCAAGATAAAGCACCTTGTCTCAAGGCCAGCATTTCCCGAAGCACCGTGTACCTTGTGAACTCAGCTTTTCTCTGCTAGCAAACACCTGGGTGCAGGCAGTAGCCGGGATTCATATGACTGTTTTCTGTTTTTGTCGTTTTTCTTCCTGAGGCTGCAATTTACAAATTGGACTAGAACATCTAGAAAAAGGATTTCTCTTACTGTTTTTTTTTTAATATAAAACATTTTAAAATAAATAAATAAATAGTTTTATTAGGGGTTCATACAGCTCTTATAACATTCCATACATCAATTGTATCAAACACATTTGTACATATGCTGTCATCATCATTTTCAGAGCATTTTCTTTCTTTGTGAGCCCTTGGTATCAGTTTCTTCTTTTTCTGTCCCCCCCCCACCCTTGGCTCTCCTGATAAATTATAAATTATTTTCATATCTTACACCAGCCAGTGTCTCCCTTCACCAACATTTCTGTTGTTTATCCCCCTGGGGGAAGGGGTCTTATGTGTCAAATTGTGATCAGTTCCCTCTATCCCCCCCTAACATCCCCTACCCTCCTGGAAGAATTATTGCTACTCCCATTTTTGTTCCTGGGGGATGTATCTGTATAGGATTCTGTGTGTCAAGAGAACTCTTATCTGTACCAATCTATATACTCTAGTCTAGCCATATTTATAAGGCAGAACTGGGATCATGATAGTGGGGGGTAGAAAACATTCAAGAACCAGAGGAAATTTGGGTTTCCTCAGTGCTATGTGACACCCTGGCTGGCTCATTCCTTCCTTGTGACCCTTCCATGAAGGGATATCTCATAGTCTAAAGAGGGGCTTTGGGTCTCAACTTCTTTTGTTTCCATCAATATGATTATTTGGGGTCTTCTGATGCCCTGATACCTATTCCTGTCAACACCTCATGATCACATAGGCTGGTGTGCTTCTTCCATGTGGGCTCTGTTGCCTACCTGCTAAGTGACCGCTTGTTTGACTTCAAACCTTGAAGACCTTAGAAGCTATGTCTTTCAATAGCCGAGCACCATCAACTGTCTCTACCACATCTGCTTACACACCCATTTTGACTTCAGCCGTTGTGTGAGGAAGGTGAGCATCACAGACTGCCAGGTCATTGGAACAAAATGTTGATGTGTGGATGGAACCACTTGAGTAGAGACCAAGACTTTAATACTTCACATGGAAGCCTTTTCTTCCAGCTACTCCTGTCTCTGTCTCTGTCAGTCTGTCTGTCTGTCTGTCTCCCCTCCCCCCACACTCTCTCCCTCCCTCCCTCTCTATTCCCTCAGGCCACTACATGTGGGTGTGCTATTCCCCGAGGGTGCCTGTGTTCAGTTCACTGTAAAGCCTGACATTTCTATCCTTTATAAAAAACCCACATGGATCTCTCTCTCTCTCTCTCTCTCTCTCTCTCTCTCTCTCTCTCTCTCACACACACACACAAAGATACTTCACATTTAAATATGTGTACATAGACCTATATCCCTATAGTCATATATTAATCTATTCACATGTATGCATGCCTGTATTTATACCTCTATAAAGACCTTTTGTCTCCTACTTTGTTTAGTCTTTTAATTGCCCCTTTCTCTTTCTCCAGGTTAGTTCCAAAACGGAATTGCTCATTTTCTCCTGCTTCTCATCTCAGATGTGCACCAGTAAGATCACCAAATGTGACCACATCTACCTGAAAAGTCAGCATCAGACCCACCACGGTTACCACCCTGGCCAGAGGTAATTTTACTTCACTGGAGGGAGCTTCAGACAGAAAATGCTTTACAGAAAATGCTGCTGTGATGGGTGAGGTGCTGCCTGAGGCTGCGCTGGGGGTAGATGGCGGTTCCCTTTGAGGTCAAGGACAGGAAGTGTCTGCAAATGATTGAGAAATGCTTTTTAGACAAATGTTGAGGTCGATAAATGTTACTTCCCAAAGCTCACCGCCACCAGCCACAAACATGTCACAATTTCACTAGCAGTCTCATCTTGAAAAAAAGTCACTTTTTTAAAAAAGTCATTTTCACCTCGAATGGCTGAGTGTCAAACACATGCCAGAGCCTAGCATAAATAGCGAATGCACAAAGGATATTGGCCAAAGACATGACAATTCCGTTGCCTCCTTCCAATGTGGACTAACTGGTCCCCTTTGACTAACTATTCAAAGGAACCCGGAGAGTGATTGGGCCTCCCCTCAGCCCCAGTGTCTTTGTGAGGAACTTAAGGTGGGAGGGGAGGCACCTGGAATGGAAAGCAATCCCTCTGGGGGTCTAAGGTTCAAAGACTTCAAGATCCTGAAGTGTTGCAGGTGAAGATGTGGCTTCTGGAAGCCATGCTTGACCCCGATGGGTCTTGAAACATGTATCAAGCAAGTGAACAAGACCAGGCTAGGGCTGAAAAGTCTGAAGTCCAGAGTTCAAGTTTATGGCTCCTACTCACTCAAATGTGGGACCCAATGGATGGTTCCATCTCTGACCATGTGGTACCACCAGGAAATGGAACCTGGGATGAGCAGACTTAGGCAGCTATGAATGCCCTTGAACTAGGCCTTCACAGGAGATGAAGTTCTATCTTAACATTCTCTACTTTACCTTGGGTCCTGATATCTATGGAAATGGCTACAAAGATACATAAACAAAATCCATGATTAAAGGGTTTATTACAGATGTTAACAAGTGGTCTTGCCAGTGGTAAATGCTCGGGGTTGTTGATTACCAGGGCACGTCACATAGTTTCAGGTCTGTCAATAAATGATTGTGGCAGTCAGATACTCTTGTCTTTTTCATGATTGGGAGTCTAAGGATGGAGTCTAGCCCATCAATCTGCAGATAGCCAATGAGTAGCCAATGAGGCCTCAGTGTGGGCATGGCTTTCTCCTGAGATTTCTGGGAAGTCTCACGGTATTTTCCAATTGGAGAAGAGAGACCTGACTCAGCCTCCGAGATGACAAATTACTGACAAGATGAGATGACAGCATGTTGATCGATCCTGATTCCTGGAGAATGGAGGAGCCAGAGAAGAGGCCACATGGGCTTGCCCTGATGGAGCCAAACTTCTGGGGCCAGAGAAGCCATGTGGAGACTCCTGCCAGTGCTGAGATGCTTGGGAGGTCATAGGGGGACCCCTGCAAGCACTGGGATGCTTCTACTGCTTCGTGAGTTAGAAGGAGACTTTGTAGACTGGTTCTGGACATATGGGCTAATATTGGACTTAGGACTTTGTTCTGGACTGAGTTGGAATGCTTTCTCAACGTTCCATTCCTCTTGTATCTAAACCTTTCTCTTATATGCATATGTGTGTCTATGAATTTGTTTCTCTAATCTACCCAGACTAACACAATGATCAAAGGGGCATACCCATCCGCTATAAGCCTCAACCGAAAGGCATTCTTATCAAGTTCCAGGGGTCAGCAAGCTCAGTTCCCGGGATTAAGTACCTAGGGGTACCCCATTCCAGTAAGCCTCAGCTGGAAGGCAATCAGCTCCACAGCCATGGGTCAGTCAGTCCACCTTTTCCAATTAAATGTCCAGACGCACCACAGTCTGTGTAAAAGTCAGCCTCCTGCGTAAAAGCACTCAACTGGTTCCATGGGTTGGGAAGTTTATCACTCCATTCCATGCTCCATTCCATTTGCTGGACCCAGGAGCTTCCCTGCACGGTGATCTTGGGTCCAGAGGACAGGCTCCACTCCTGGATCTTGCTGGTAATGACTCCTTCCTCCTGCTTTTCAAAAGGCTCATTTTATACCCAGCAGGAGGTGGCACTTCCCGGAATCCTGCTTGCAATCACTGGCAGGTGAAGCCTATCAGTTTCTCTCCCCACCCCACCCCCACCTTCTTACCGGACCCATGCAGGGAAAGGTCCTTTGGAGGGAGTTAGAGACTTTGGCTAAAAAAGCCACATTAAATAATTCTCTGCTGGACAGCACTGAAGCTATAGCTCAGGGAGAGGGACATGTCTAATCAGAGAACAGAGGAACAAATGAAAGGAGAGGGAGTAAAAGTGGAACACATCCTGGCCCACCAAGCCCTGAGGACCTCTTTCTCACTCAAAGCAGCCAAAGCACAGAGAAGACCACATGGCCAGCCCCACTATGAGACATGAAGTCCTTTACTGACCCATAACCCTACAGGGAACAACACTGGAGACACAATGTGGGAATTGCACCCCATCTGAACCCACCACACTGAGACGAAACACTAAGAATATGGCAGAACAGCAAGGGGGGAGCAGAACAAGGAAGTCCCCAGGGAACACCAAAAATGGACTTTGGGGCCAGGGTGTGACACCCCATCAGACTCGAACAGAAAACACTCCTGAAGGACAACAAGCAGACCTTAAACTATTTACAGGGTTTCCTTTTTTTTTTTTTTGTCATTGGTTTTTGTTTTGTTGCTTTGTTTTGCTCTGCTTTTTGTACATATTATTATCTCTGCAGGTCTCTCTAGATAAAACAAGTGGGATAAAGCTGGAGGAGAAAACAATGGGACAGCAGGTTGGGAGGTGGGCGAAAGGAGAGGGAGAGGTGAGGGAAAAGAAGTGGCTGCTAACAAACCCAGGGGCAAGGGAACAACAAGTGATCCAAAATCGATGGCAAGGAGGGTGGAGGAGGCCTGATAGGAGTTGTTCAAGGGCAATGTAACTGAGAAGAAGTACTGAAACCCAGAAGACTGAACATGCTAGTAGAACAAGAGGAGAGTAAAAGGAAACAGAAGAAAGAACAAGGAGGCAAAGAACATTTTACCTTCCCTTGGTATATGAAAACTCGCATGTTATAGAAAAGCATCAGATAAAAAGGAAGTTACCTCTCTGCATTCCCCATAACCACTCTCCACAGGCTGCCACCACTCTGCAGGTATGGTGTGTGGATAAAATCTCTGCAGGACCCAAAAAAGATCCCTGCTGTACCTTTCAAAAGCCAAGCCCCATGGGATCATAGTGTTGTGCCCTTTGACTTCTTCAATCAGCATAGGTAGAGTCATACCGGCTCATACCGGTCACCTCTTGTTTCCATAGCTGCATGGTTTCTGTGTTATGGATATATTTATCTGGTCTCTTGTGGATGGATGTCTAGTGCCTTTCTTTTTAAAAAGCTTTTTGTGCTATTAACAACACTGCTGCAATAAACATGGTTGCACATGATTTTAGGGATTTTTGGCCAGCATATCCCCAGAGTAACACCCACCCCCCCGCACCCCCCCTCCCCCCCCCCACACACCCGCACTAGAAATTGCTGAGTCCAGGAGCACAAACATTCAGAGTGTTGACAGACATTGCCAAATTGCCCTTCAAAGAGTTGAATCTGTTTACATTTCCAGCAACTGTGCCCGAGGCGCTTGCTTGTCCACCCTCTGTGAACACCGGCTTGTGATCTGTGCTGTGCACTGGCCTGCCATCCAGTTAGCCAAAAACTGGCCTCTCGTTGTTTGACTTTGACTTTCTGCAGCTATGAGTGAGGGTGAAGCCATGTTCACATGTTTATTGGCTACCCAGAGTTCTCATACACTGCCTATCCATATCCCCTGCCTGCCTGATGGTTACTGGCTGAGTCGAGATGTTTGAAACATAGCACAGTGTCCTGAGAAAGCTTATCCACTGATAACTTCAGTGCCATTCAGTCCTTGGTGCCTCATTGCAACCTCACAGGACAAAATGGAGCTGCTCTGGGAATAGCCCAAGCCAGAACCTGACGCCACGAGGGCTCCTTAACAAACTGACAGAACCCCATGGATTTCACCCTTTCCCACGGAGAGGACTTTCAGTCAGAAGCAGAGGACTGAGCAGCCCCGGAAAGGCCAAGGAAGGGTCCACACACCGAACTTTCTGTCCACCGGTGCTTGGCCCAAACTGCTGCCTGCTCCCTACTCCTCAGTTCCCCCGAGATTCAAGCTGGAACAGCACCACCCTCCCTCTTCGCACTGCATGCCCAGCACCCAAAACAAGTAGCAGAGGAACTGTCTGCACTCAGAATTATTTGACTCTTTGGAACTCAACTGCAGCCACACAAAACAATATATGTGGACTCGGTAATCTTACCTCAACCCCTCAATTCTCCTCTGGAGAGTTTTTCTAAAAGTAGATTCATGGTAGCCAAAAGTTGAGGGACCAGGGGTAGCCAGGGGTAGCCAGACAACCCCAAAGTCAAACTCACGGCGATCCAGTTGGCGCTGAGTCACAGGGACCCTTTAGAACTGCCCCTGTGAGGTTGCCCAGCAAACTACAGGAAAAGGTGAGGTACACACGAAGTTCCTTTGCAGTCTCGCTTTACTAAGCCGATGGAAAACTGCAGTCTCACAATAAAAGAACGCATAAGTAAAGCCCCTGGGTTTATGACCATAGAGCCCTGAATGGTTCTGCATACAAAGACCGGATTGTGAATGACACGGGAAAGAGGAGTGATAAAGGAAGGACCTATGTCTCTATATTATGTATTTACATCACTAGTATTTATAAACACAGTGGTTTTGTTAAAGAACTGGCAGCAGAAGTGGTTTTTCTCTTCTGCTTTTCCAAATGTTCTTTAGAAAACAACTTAGACACTTAATTCACAAGTAATTTAGCATCTCAAAGGGCATGTCAGTGATTTCCCGTGTTCCCAGACCTGCCCAGTCATCACCACTATTTCCCTGCAGAACGTTTCCTCATTCCCATAGATACTCCTTCCCCGTGAACAGTCGCTTCTGAGTACCAGGGGATCCCTGGCTGTCTGGTGGACCGTCAGCTGAAAGGCCAGAAGCTTAAAACCGCCAGGTGCTTCGTGGGAGAAAGAGGACTTTCTATACCTACGAAGACTTCATCTCAGAACCTCACAGGGCCAGTTACGCCCTGTCCTCTAGGCTCTCTGTGAGTCGGCTTCAACTTGATGGCAGTGAGTTTGGCTTTGGGCTTTTCTTGCTACCGCTGGCTACCCCTGATGCCTCAACTTTTGGCTACTATGAATCTACTTTCTGTCTCTGGATTTACCAGTCCAGGCAGATCCTCTGCCGGATAACTCTTCTTTTCCCTCTAAAGTTATGACGTGAGTTCACCCTCGTTTTGAAACCGTCCAACTAATCCCAGCTCCCCAGCTCACAGCCAATTCACCACAGTCACCATTACTGACGGCACGTGCGGCTTGTAAGCATCACAGAGCCTTGAACAGTTCCTTGCCCTAAAGCCAAACCCACCGCCACTGCCATGGAATTGATTCCTTTCCTGCACTGTTTCCCATGACGATTAAAGCATTTGTCTTTGGAATTCTGTGACACTCAACTGCAGCAACACTGACCAATATACTTTGACGCAGTAATCTTACTGCAACCCATTAATTCTCCTTTGGAGAATTTTTCTAAAAGAAAGGATTCCAAGTATAGGGAAAGGTTATGTACACAAGAAGGTCATTTGCAATACTGTTTTACTAAGCCAGGGATCTGTTATTTTCTGGGGCTCCATTCCGTCTTGGATCTTGGCCATCCTCATGGGAGTGCCGGGGTGTCTCACCGTGGTTTTGATGGGCATCTCTCTGAAGGGTAATGACTTTGAGCTTCTTTTCATGTGTCTGATGGTCCTTTGGATATTCTCTTTGGTGAACTAGCTGTCCAAATAACCCTTTGCCCATGTTGGGGTTAGGGGATTTAGTTTGTTATTGTTGAGTAGTGGAAGTTTTATGTAGACTTTGGTTATTCAAATCCAATCAAACTCACTGACGTCGAATCAAGGCTGACTTAAAGCAACCCACTGTGGATTTCGGAGCCTGTAACTGTTTACGGGAGTAGAAACCCAGTCCTTCTCCTGAGGAATTGTTAGTGGTTTTGAACCACTGACCATGAGGATTACAGTCCAACAATTAGCCATTTTACCTCCAGGGCTCCTTTGATGATTAAAGTTATTGAACACATGGTTTTGGAAGATATTCTCCCAGCTAGTGGGCTATTTTTCCTTTTGTTAAAAGACCAGGGTAGGGGGGTGGGGAAGGTATTTAATTGTTATGAGTCTATTCATACATTTTGTTTTTTACTATTTGCACATTTGATATTTTATTAGGTAGCGCATGTTCAAGAGCAGGTCTGATAACATTGCCCCCGTATTTTTCTCTAAGACTTTTATAGTTTTGATTTTTACATTTAGGACCTTAATCCACTTGTAATTCGTTTTTGTGTGTGGTGTGAGGCGTGAATTCTGCTTCATCTTTCTGCATGTGGAAATTCAGTTTTACCCATACTCTTTACTGAAGAGTCTTCTTTGTTCATCAGATGGCTTAGCACCTTTGGCAAACACTAGTCGACCTTAGCTTTGTGGGCTGAGTTTTTGGGTATTGACTTCTACTCCTGTAGCCTGTGTGTCTATTGTTCTATCCAACATCAGGAGACTTTGTTTGGCCACTGTACCTGTATAGTAGGTGGTCAGAGTCAGGAAGTCTGAATTCCTCCACTTTGTCCTATTTCAACATTGTCTCAGCTATTTAGATTAGCTTTTTTAAAGTAGTAATAATAGTGTTCTTATGCAAATGTTTTAAATTTTGATGAAATCTCATTTACCCAAGTTTTTCCAGTCGATTGTACATGTGGTGTCATATGTAAAAAGTTCTTTCTAACCCAAAGGCCACAAAGATTTACACTGGTATTTTCTTCTAAGAGATTTGTTAGTTTTAGCTCCTTTATGTAGGTTTTGATCCATTTTGTTATTTTTACACCCAGTGTGGGACAGGGGTTCACTTTCCTTCTTGTGCACATGGAGAGCGAGTTGGCCCTGAGTTGTTGAAAAGACCACTCTTTCTCCATTGAATGGTCTTGACATCCATGTTAAAAAAAAATCAATAAATTCATGACTTTACATCTCCACCCTCAGTTTTATTCTAACAAGCTTTCTTTAATAGGCTTCAGTACTGCAGTAGTTACATAAACAGAATAAAGGAGTGGAATCTAATCTGTCAATCCAGTCACAAGGTAACACCCCCCAGAAGGATTCCACTGGACCCACAGGACTTTCCTCACCAGCCTGTGATCCTCTTGCATTTGCAATAATTGCATGTGTTGCATGAGTCTGAAGAGGAATTCATGAGCTAACATCAGACTTATGGGCTAAAATTGAATTATGGACTTGATCAGGCTTGGACTGGGGTATTTTATTGATGCATAATTACTTCTTGATATAAAATTCTCTCTTGCACGTATATGAGTAGCTATGAGTTTGGTTCTCTAGTCAACCCAGATTAACACAATTACTATTCTATATGAAAAAGAAATATACATCAAGACTTCACTGTATGGTGTATATTCACATATCTAATAAAGACATAGAACCAAATACCTCCTAGGATTGTTTTATTGGGTTTAAAGGCATAGTTCCATGGAACAGTTCCCTCAATGGGCACAAGATGCTTAAAACTTATAGTCTACATCCTAGTAGGGCCAGGTGGTTACCTAGTGGTTACATATATTGCTGCTAACTGCCAGGTCCGCAGTTGTAAATCACTCTGAGCGTAGAGAATCTGTCCTCCTGCACACGCTTCCTGGTTCTCCATTTCCCCCAGGTGTCCACTGCTGCTCATCGAGACCCATGTCAGACAAAAGGAAAACCCTGCCGAGTGCTACACCATCCTTACCACTGTGTGCTCCCATCCATTTTACAGCCGTGTCTCTCCACCTCCCTGAGGCCCTCCCCTCTTTCTGTCTCTCCGTTGTTGTTGTGAATCCCAACTCATAGGAAGCCTATAAGCAGACTGCCTGGTCCTGCACCACCCTCCCAAGGCTCTTAAATTTGAGCCCATCAATGCACCACTGCACTGTGTCGATCCTTCTCAAAGGCCTTCCTCTTTTGGGCTGCCCAGCTACTTTCCCATGCATGATGTCCTTCCCCGGGGAGTGGTCTCTCTTCACATGGCCAAAGTCTCCTCAGACACCTGCCCTGATCTTCTCTTCCTCTCCTGTCTTCTCCATGGACCTTTGTTTCCTTTGTGTAAGACGGCCTGGATGTCATCCCACAGCTCATCAGGTCTTCGGTCCTTAGTGCTCGGTGCATCTAATCTGTTTTTGACTTGTTCTCAACGCAGATGGGAGATGCTCCGGGTGATGTTTGGACTTCTTTTCATTTTCTTCAGCTTCAACCTGAGACCCCAAGGAAATAAATGGTGTGATTTGCTTCACACCCTCTGCTCAAAGCGGGTCTGACTACCCCCTCATCCTGCCCGTTAGCACAGTAGAGAAGGCCCTCTAAAATGGGGTCATAGGCACAGACTTAGAGTCCAGAATTATAGTCCATCACAGAAAGAACTGTGGGGAGGAGGGTCATATTGGCTATTACTCAAATTATTTCCATATTTGTGTTATTAACAATATATTTACGTATTAAGTGCTAGTACTATAGAATAAATTGCTAAAAGTGAGACTGCAGATTGTGGGAGAATGTGAATTTAAATTCACAAGACTTATGTCAGGATTCTAAATAATTTCCACTCTATTGTTGAGCTTTACAAGTTACAGATAGAGAGAGAGAGTGTGTGTGTGTGTGTGTGTGTGTGTGTGTGTGTTGGAAGGGGGGGTGGTTCTTAGGGAGAGGTCTACAGCTTTCTCTAAACCTGAGAAAGAGGTGCACCCCGGATCTCCCAGCAGCTACATTTCCTTACAGCCCAGATCCCAGGAAGTGAATTTTCAGAGGCTTGTTCTTTTGTTCAGTTAGGAATTTTTATTGGAAACTGGATGAAGGTTTGTACAGCAGATCATCATTATTACATTCAAGAATTCATGTGTACTTTGCTTCATCTGACTCAATACAATTCCCTCAATGTACCCTCATTTATTGCCTATTCTCTCCATGATTCCTGTTGCCATTCCTCTTTCTTCCTTAACCCTTCTGAACTCGGTCTTTGGGTAAATGCGTCCCTTTTTTTTTTTTTTTTTTTTGGCATCACTGCTCTCAGGTGGTGGGAGTAGGAGGCCCAGCCTTTGCTCTGTGGAACTGGATTGAACCTCCATCCCAGTTGGCCGCAGTCCCGTGCACAACCACTACGCCACCGGGGCTCAGCCCAAATGCTTTCCTTTTCATCTTAAATGGTTGATTCTTCTAAGGGGTGCGTACCTCAGAAGTATTATCCTTCCTCTGATATACCTATTCATTCTTCAGTTGAAAATAGTGCCACAGGGATGGGGTCAGTTCCAGAAGAATTTGCCGATCTTGAGCAATTTTATGAACCACTTGGTTGTCCAGTAGGGCCACTTTCTGTCCCGGTTGAGGACCACCTGCTAGGAGAGCAGATGGGGCATTCAGCAGGATGTACTGTACCTAACAGAAAGGTGTAGGAACACCCCAAACTAGGCCATGATCACACACACTTCCCGGGTGGTGCTTCAACCCCAACCAAGCCCAGTGCTGTTCTGCTGATTGTAACTCAGCAGAGTGTGGATTGGGAAACCTCCCTTTCTGCCGAGAAGAGTCCAGGGGTTCCAATGCTGATGTCAAGGTTAGAAGCCCGATGCGTCACACACTCTGTCGGCCCTCCAGAGTGCCTTGGGCAGTGTTTAGACCCACCTGGATCAGACATGCATGACCCACGGTCAGCTGGTGTTCTTGGTTCTCAGACTGGGAGGCTGTCCGGACTTTGCTGCTGGAAGCTATGTTAGTCATATTTTAAATACCAGCAGGATCACCCAGGAGAGACAGGCTCCAGCCGAGCTCTCAGACTAAGACAGACTATGAAGAAGGAACAGGCTGTCTACTTCTGAGGACTTAGTCACTGAAAAGGTTATTGATGGCAACGGAATATTGCAAAATATAGTGCCCGAAGATTGAGCCCCTCAGTTTGGAAGCCACACAGTCTATAACTGGGGAAGAGCTGCCTCCTCATACAGAACGGACCATAATGATGTGGATGAAGTAAAACTTTGAGACCTCCATTTGCTGAAGGAGCATGATTCAAAAATCAGAAGGAAAAGCTGCAAAAATCCATTAATAACTGGAAGTTAGAGGCTGAGCCCCGGTGGCGTCGTGGTTGTGCGCGGGACTGCGGCCCACTGGGACGGAGGTTCAATTCCAGCAGTGGGGCTGGGCCTCCTATTCCCACCACCAGAGAGCAGTGATGCCCCCAAAAAACAAAAAACAAAAAACAAAAACCTGGAAGTTGGAATGTAGGAAGCAGAACTCTAGAAAAATGAGAAGTCATCAAAAATGAAATGGAACCCCTAAAGATCGATATCATAGGCATTGGTGAGCTGCACTGGACCACAGCTGGCCATTCTAAATCAGATAGTCATATGGTTTACAAAGCTGGGATACAATTCAAGAGAAGTGGCATCATTGTCAAAAGGGACATTTCAAGATCTAACTTGAAGTACAGTGCTATTTGTAATAGGACAATATCGATACGATTACAAGGAAATGCAGTCAATACAAATATTCAAATTTACATATGAACCACTAACGCTAGTGATGAAGAGATCAAAGCATTCTGCCAGTTTCATCAGTCAGAAATTGATGGACTGTGCCATCAAGTGCATCGGCACTTGGAATACTAATGTTGTAAATAAAGAGGAAGGAAAGGTAATTGGAAAATATAGACTTGTGATAGAAACACAACTAGGAGATCAATTATAGAATTTCGCAAAGCCAACCACTGTTCATAGCAAGTACCTTTTATCAACAAGACAAAAGGAACTAGACACACAAACTTCTCCAGATGGAATAAGTGGAAACTAAATTGACTACATCTGCGGGGAGAGACTGGAGAAGCTCAATTATCGGGAGGTAAAACAAGGTGAGTGACTGACTGTGGAACAGGCCCCCCATTGCACCTATGTAAGTTCAGGACAATGCTGCGGAACATGCAAACAAATCCACGAGAGCCACAATGCCACTTTGAGTCTATCCCACCTGGATTCTGAGAACGCCCCAAGAACATATTTGTTGCCTTCAATGCTAATGTCAGAAGACCTGCTGAACTGTGTGTGTTAGGCAGGGTTCTCAGGAGAAACAAAACGGGAACACTTATGATTTGATATAGAGAGATAAGTTTACACAGCGGGAAGGAATGTTAACCCACACAGCAGTACAGAGGGCTCATCTCAAGTTCACTGTCTTATACATTTATATTAGCCCTTTGTCACTTGTGACATAAAGTGCATTTTGATTTTACTTCTGCTGTAATTTGTCATTTTTATGTAGCCAGACCATCAACCTTTTCCTTTCTGGCTTATGAGTATTCTATTACACTTGGAAAGACCACCCAAGATTATGAAAGTATTCTTTTACCATTTTTCATTGATCATCCAAACCAAAACTTTTATTTATTTATTTATTTTTTTGTGGGCATCACTGCCTCTGGTGGTCGTGGGAGCTCCCCAGTGCCGATCCTGAGAGCCGCCGCTGGATTTGAACCGCCAAACCCGCGGGCCGCAGTCCCGTACTCAACCACTTACACCACCGGGGCTCAGCTCAAACCAAAACTTTTAAACAGTGATGGTAGTCAAGCCTGGGGAGAGAGGCAGGAAATGATATTCTCCAAGTGTGTCACAGGAATGTGACTTTGACAGCCACTTGGAAAGGAATCTGGCTGTAACTCCTTAACCCCAAGTATACATACATCCTCTCTCTCTCTCCAGTCCTTCTTCAAGAAGCCTTTTCACATAAGTAAAAGCACTGATTCCTAAAAGCACATGATCAAAGGTGTTAAAATCTAGCATTATGAATGGATCAAAAATGAGAAAGAGCTTGAAGCGCAATGAAGCAACTGTGGAGGAAGTTGTATGGCAGTCGTGCTACAGGGTAGTTTACAGTGAGGCGAACCGGTGTGTATCTGTGAGTAGCATCCTGGAGAGAGGGCCATAAAGACTCTGAAGACAATATGCCGAGTTTCAGAGAGGTTAGTTTTGCTTGTCTTTGTAAAACACGAGGTCTGTTTTTGGGTTCAAGAACAAGATGTGGAAGGGAACTACGAACCAAACTCTTCTTTGTAACTGCCTTGGGGAACAGGCATCTTTCTTGTCCGGTGTGTTTGTTCACACTTACATTTGGAGGCAGCAGACCCAGCTCCATCCCTGACCGGTGACCCCATGAGTGACACGAGTGGCTTCCAGGAGCCCTGGTGGCACAGTCATTAATCAGCTACGCCGAAGGCTGATGGTCTGGTTGGAGCCCACCCGCTGCTCTGTGGACAGCAGGCGCTGTTTAGGGGGTTATTGGGGGCCACAGGGCTGGTTCCAGCTCACAGCGACCCCAGGAACATCAGAACTCACATGGGTTCTTGTGCTTTGAGCCCATTGTGGCAGCTCCTGGGTCCGTTCATCCCAGCCAGGGCCGGGCTCCTCCCTGTTTCCGCTGCTCCTCTAGTTCTCTCACGATCACACACGAGGACCCCTAGGCTACCCAGTCCCACTGAGCGCTGTGAGCCTCCCTGACTTGCTGGCCTGGGCTTGAGTTCTTTCCTTTTGCTGCTGCTGCTGCTGTTTGGGATCTGTTGCTTCTCCCAGAAAAAAAAAGGGGGAAATGCCAGTGTCTACCTCCTAAGAGCTGTGGTTATTCTGATAATGTCCATGACAGTAAAGGGTAGCTGTTGTAATCCTTACAGGAGCCTGGGAGGTGTCGTGCATTGTGCATTGGGCTGCTAACTGAGAAGTCTGCAGTTCAAAACCATCAGCTGCTCTGGTGGGGCAGAAAGAGAAGGTTTTCTATTCCTTTAAAGGGATTACCATATTAGAAGTCACAGGGGCTCCTGGGGTATAGAGAACAGGGAAGTGGGTGACAGACATATCAGACAGTGTACAATATGACAAAATAATGATAATCTGTAAATTATCAAGGGTTCATGATGTAGGGGAAATGGGGAGGGAGGGGAAATATGAAGAGCTGGTGCCAAGGTCCTAAGTAGAAGAAGGATGTTTTGAGAAGGACAATGGCAACAAACGTACAAATGTGGTCTGCATACAATAGATGTATGTCTTGATTGAGATAAGAGTTGTATGAGCCCCAATAAAGTGATTTAAAAAGAAGAAAGAAACCACACGGGCAGGTCTACACTGTCCTCCAGCGTTTCTGAGTTAGAATTGACCTGAGGGGTGTTGTCGTCGTCAGCATTATTATTTTTAAATTTTTGAAAAGATCATTTTATTGAAGAGTCTCAGAGCTCTTATAACAATCCAAACATCAATTGCATCAAACATATTTGTACAAATGTTGCCAACATTATTTTTTATTGTTTTGGGGGGGCATCACTGCCCTCTGGTGGTGGGAGCAGGAGGCCCTGCCTTTGCTCTGTGGAGCTGGAATTGAACCTCCATCCCAGTGGGCCGCAGTCCCGCGCACAACCACTACGCCACCAGGGCTCAGCCCTCCAACATTATTTTCTAAGCATTTACTTTCTACTTGAGTCCTTGGTATCAGCTCCTCTTTTTTCCCTCTCTCCCTCCCTCGGGACCCCTTGACAAATTATTACTTTGACATCTTAAACTGACCACACAGTGTCGGTTTTTTCATCCCTCCAGGGGTGGGAGTTATGAGTGGCTCATAGAGATTGTTTCCCCCTTCCTCTCCTTCCTCCTCACCTTCCCCTTCCCCTCCTGGTATTGCCACTCCCGTGTCTGTTCCTGAGGGGTTTACCTGATCTGGGTTCCGTGTGGACTGTGCTTTTATCTGTACCAGTGCGCATGCTCTGATCTGGCCCACAGTGAAAGACAGGACTGGGGTCATGATAGTGGGGGTGAGAAAGTCTGGAAGAACCAGAGGAGTGTCAGCCTTCTGTGAGGGGACGTCTGATTGTCTAAGATGATTGCTGTCTTTCTTGATGTCTTCACCACTGTACTCACTATATTCTTCCACTCCTCACTGCTTTGTTGGGATTGTCAAAAGATTCGATCAAATATTAGGAGAGAAAGATAAATGAAAATAAAACATCAAAAGTCTAGAGAAGAGGGGCTGAGCCCCAGGGGCGTAAGTGGTTGAGTGTGGGACTGCAGCCCATGGGCTTGGCAGTTCAAACCCAGCAGCAGCTCTCAGGAGCAGTGCTGGGTAACTCCCATGACCATCTGAGGGCAGTGATACCTCCCCCCCCCCCAAAAAAAAAAAAGCCTAGAGAAGAGGGCATTCACATAACACTTGTTTCTGGCCCCCTCAGAGTTAGTTTGCTCCCAAGGCCCTCGGAGTTTAGGGTATGGTATTTTCTTCATGGCCTGTCTTCACGTAGAAGATATTCCCTTAAGACTCATAGATTGGGCATCCTTGAAGGACCTAGACCATATCCTGTTTAATCATTCTTTGAATGTTGCGAACAAACAGAGTCTGAAGGAGCAAAAGCAGGGCTGTTGGGGGAACGCAGTAAGGTTTCCCAGGGAAATTCCCCTAGGACAGCCCTTGCTACCCTTGAAGGAGAGCAGGTGCATTACTATGTGGGAAGACATTTAATTTTTCTTGACACAATTGTCCTGGCCTTTTGCTCACCAACACAGCTTTCAGTTTCCTTAAGCTCCTTTATAGCGAGCTTCCAGGATCATTTTGTATCCTTTGAGAAAAATCTAACAAAATTACCCCCCTCCCCCCCAGGGATCTAGAAAACTGGCACCATAACCTTCTGACAGATCTCACTGTTCAGGATTTGACTGATTCAGGATTTGACTGATTCAGGAGGAGCTCTTGGAAGCCAGTGCTTTGATGGGCATCCCTTTTTGAAGACACACAAAGGAGCCTTGGTGGCATTTTGGATTCAGCATTGGATGCCTAACCACAAGGCTGATAGTTCAAACCCAACAACAGCTCCAAGAGAGAAAGCTCAAGCTGGTGTCATAAACGTTTAGTCTTGGAAACCCTATACATGGCCAATAGAAAGGGGAATTGTGTAGAGCAGTGGTTCACAACCTTCCTAATGCCTCGGCCCTTTAATACAGTTTTTTTTGTGTGGTGACCCCCTACCATAAAATTATTTTCGTTGCTACTTCATCACTGTAACTTTGCTAATTTGAATTATGAATCAGGTGACCCCTACAGGGGCCATGACCCACAGGTTGAGAACCGCTGATCTAGATGGCAGTATGCTGTTTGGTTGAGATTAATACGGGAGTATTATTGAATTTGTTTGCAGCCTTCCACTGATTGCACAGTTACAAGTGCTTAAACTATGTTATTTGGAATAAACACATGCATGGGTAGACTAAGGAGTCTGGTGGTGGTGTGGAATGGGTGTTAGGTTGCTAACCTCAAGTGCAGTGGTTCATACTGAAACCCAAATGAAGGCTCAGCATGATAGTTGAACAAGAAGAAAGTAAAAGGAAATAGAGAAAGGAACTAGGAGGTAAAGGACATTTATAGGAGTGGATACCCAGGACACCAAGATGGCGTCTCCCGTGTCCCTGAAGGAGAAGCGCCTCCTGGACGTCAAGCTCTCAGAGCTGCCCAGCTGGGTGCTCATGCGGGACTTCACCCCAACGGGCATCTCCTGTGCCTTTCGGAGAGATTATAATTGATATTATAACAAGTACATCAATGTGAGGAAGGGCAGTGTGGCCAGCGTGTCCATGGTGTTGGCGGCCTATGTGCTCTTCAGCTACTGCTTCTCCTACAAGGAGCTCAAACACGAGTGGTTACGGAAATACCACTGAGGGAGCTGCGGACAGTACTACCTGCTTGCCTGGCCACTTCCCATCCCCCCTCCCCCCTTTGAAAATGTGCCCAATAAAAGATGACAGGTATGTGTGCTGAAAAAAAAAAAGGACATTTATAGAGGTCTAAATACAGGTATGTACATATGTAAACATACTTATTTATAATGATGGGGAAATAAAGCGATGTGCACATATTTATAGGTTTACTATTAAGGTCGTTGATGGACATTGGGCCTCCCCTCAGTTTAAGAACACTTTTTTCTATTAAACTGGCATTCCATGCTGCTCACTTTTCCAACACGATTGCTGAAAACAAATGTGTGCATAAGTAAATGTGGTGAAGAAAGCTGATGGTGTCTGGCTATCAAAAGATAGAGTGGCTGTGGTCTTAAAGGTTTGAAGGTAAACAAGCAGCCATATAGCTGAGAAGAAACAAAACCCACATTGAAGAAGCACACCAGCCTGTTGATCACCAAGTGTCAATAAGATCAGGTATCAGGCATCAAAGAACAAAAAAATCATCTTATAAATGAGAGGGAGTGTGGAGTAGGAAGCCAAAGCCCATCCGTGGACAACTAGACATCCC
>PVJH01032585.1:0-22496 GCA_004026705.1 Nesogale talazaci | reverse complement strand
AGAAGGGGCCTGGCCACTGCGCTCTTCCAGAAAAGGTCCAGAACCAGGAGGGAAGGACCTTTGGGGCGGCAGAGGGGCGGGGAGGGCAGCCGAGCGTGCGTGGCTTCTGTTTCAGCATCCACTATGAGAGGGAGTTCCCCGCAGAGAAGGAGATGCCAGAGGCCAGAGAAGGAGCACGTGGTCATGGCCACACCCTCGGGGCCGCAGGTCAGTGCTTCCACACCTGAGAAGCCCGGGGATTTCCTCTTCTAAGGAAGAGGCGCCCCCTCATTCCTTACCACCCGCCTGCCCCGGAGCCTGTTGCAAGGGGAGCCGCCGGGACACCCAGAATACAAGGGCTGTCAGGTCCACCCAGGCAGAGAGAAGGGTGCCATGGAAGGGGAAAGTCTGTTGGAAGGGCCTGCGTAGGCCTGCCTGGGAACTCGCCCACCCTGGGCCCCCAGCTCCCAGCCCCCAGCGCAGGACCAGAACTCCTAGCTCCAGAAGGTCTCTGCAAGGGCAGCCCCTGGACCAGCTGACACCTTGGTCCTGGGTCTCTTCATCAACTCTTCCCGCTGGCTCCTAGTGGGGACCTGAGCACAGTGCAGCGACTGAAGGATGCTGGACTCCATCGATGACCTGGGCACCTCCCTTGCTTCCCCCACGCATGCGCATACTCTTGTTTGAGTGCACACAGACAGGGACACACGGGAGAGCAACTGGACCAGACTGTCCAAGCCCAGAGGAGAGGTCCTGGAGTGGGGGACAGGGGATGGGAGACTGTCGGTCTGGCTGACCGGCCCAGTTGATCTCTGTTGACTCCTAGGGACAGTCAGTCACAATGCTTATCTTTGCCCCGCCTCCCCACAGGACCCTATAGCAAATCCAGTGTGGAGAGGCTGCAGCGACCACTGAGCCACAGGGTAATGGTCCGAGGTCAGGTCCCTCCTGTCACCTGCCAGGTAAGAACGGAAGAGGCCCAGAAGAAACCTTATCCAGAGAACCTACCTAGGCTGGCGCTTGGAGCAGACTATAGCAAGGGAAGGGGGCCGGAGTGGGGTGTGGGGAGAGAGATACCATGCTCACCAATTCCTAGACCATTCCCTTTCTGGGGATCCCGGCTGGGCCTCATTCTGATTCACGGGGGAAGGAGAACTGGAGTCCAGCATCCTGTTGGGGTCTTTGATTTTGTGCGTTTGAACAGCAACGCCCTGGGACAGAGTGCCCCATACCTACGGATCGGAAGAGCTCCATCCCAGAGTCTCTACAGGAGGAAACATCCCCTGGAGGAAGGACCCCGAAGAGTACTTCCAGGCACCCCACTCCAGCTACTGCCCAGCTAATCCAAGAGGTGAGTTGGGCCTGCTTTAGGGTGGCCCTGCGCTGGCCTGGAGTTGAGAGTAGGCAGGGGCGGGGAAGCGGGGGCCAGAGGTAGCTCCCCAGGAAGACCCCGCACCACCCCGCCTCCTCTCTCCCCTGTAGGCTCTGGTTCGAGGCGGCGTGGACAGCTTGGCGGTTGATCCGGGCTTCGTCATGGCAGTAGGCCAGGCCCTGGCAGATGCCTGCCAGATGGAACCCAAGGACGTAGAGGTGGCAGCCACAGAGCTACTGAAAGGACGGGAGTCCCCAGAGGGCATGGCCAGTGCCCTGGGAGCCCTGAGCTCTGGCTCCTCCCTGGACAGCCTCCATCAGCATTGGGGCTCCCGAGACACCCTGCTTCCTCCCAGGCCGTGACGGCCTGCCCGCAGCCCCCTGCGCTCAGAACAGTGGGTCCAGTGGGGCTGGGATGGAGAAGGGTTAGCCTCCGTAGCAGGCTCCCTTCCTCTCAACAGCTGAGTCCGGGTGGTCAGGAGGAAGTAGGGGGACAGAGCTGCCCCCTCACCCACAAGGGACCTGGTTGCATGGGGCTTCCTGGACCATTCAGAAAGGCTTGGCCAGTGCCTATATCTCTCTGGCCTAAGGCCGCTTCTACCAGCAGGACATTAAAGTCTCACAATCTGTAACTCTGGCACCTGGCATCACGTGTCCACTTTCTGGGGCCCGCTTGCTCCCCGCTCCCAGGAACGCTGGCCATGGATTTGGGAGCTCTGACCTAGGAGGAGGACACAGGGGCTATCTGAATTCTTCATCAGCGCTTGGCCAGGGAGCTTCTTCCTGCCTGGTGCGGGCTCCCCGGGCTGGGCTGCGGTGCCCTGGGAATGCACAGACAGTGGCTTGATGAGAGATACAGTGTGTCCAATTTATGGAGCCTGGGCATCGAGCGTCACTGGATCAGCCACGTTGATTCCTTCTGAGGCTTTGAGGAAGAACCTGCCCGATGCCTCTCTCCTAGCTCCTCGGGGCTCCAGACGTTGCTTGGCCTCTGTGTCCACGTCTCTGCGTATCTTCTCATCTCTCATGAGGCGTCAAACAGAATTAAGATCCATCTCCTTCAGGATGGGGGGTTCTGGTGGTACAGTGGTTACGTGCTGGGCTGGCTGCAAACCAGAGCACTGGTAAGGAGCTCACCAGCCTCACCGCAGGGGAAGGAGGTCAGCCTCAGTAGAGATTTCAACCTGGGAACCCTCACAGGACACTGCTGCTATCTCCCCCAGGATCACCGTGACGGTGATGCGCTATGCGCTAAGTCCAGTGTGACCTCATGCTGGTTTAAATGATAACATCTTCAAAGGGCTACTTTCAAAATAGGGTCATATTCCCAGGCCCCGGGCCTAGGGCTTCAGTGTATATTGGGGGTGGGGGAGGACACACGATTCAATCAGTGGTAGACTGGTTGCCTTAGAAGTAGTTACCCTATGGGCTGAGCCCCGGTGGTGTAGTGGTTGTGCGCGGAACTGCGGCCCACTGGGTTGGAGGTTCAATTCCAGCTCCCAGGAGCAAAGGCTGGACCTCCTACTCCCACCACCAGAGGGCAGTGATGCCTAAAAAAAATTTTTTTTTAAAAGTTGTTACTTTGAAAACATAGTGCCAACAACTCTGTCACAGTATGAAATGATTGGAGGTAATATAATTTTTCATTTTGAGACAAAAAAATTCTGTCACTAAAAAAAAAAAAAAAAAAAAGTTGTTACCCTACACATCAGGTCACACTGCTGCCAACCTTCCTTGCAGCTGTGATTGGTCACAATCCCCACCAACCCAGTTCCCAGAACCTTCGCAGCACTGTCATGGCTCTAACCTCCCTCTGATGGGTCTCTGAGCCACTCAAGCCTTGACTTCCTCTTTACGACCCTGCCCTATATGCCAGCAACCCTTATGCTAGGGGTCCCCCGACACTGACTTGGCACAGAATATAGTCACGTACAACACTCATGTAATTCTCACCATGGTGATAAAGAGGTAGGAGTGCAGCGAGATGAAGTGACATGCCTTTGGTCACACAACCAGGAAGGGCAAAGTGAGGATTCTGTCCTGAGCCCCCCAAGTCGCCGTTACTGGACACTCTTTCTTCTTCTCGCCATTCATTCATGACTAAGCCTTGGCCAAGGGCCTGCTCCAGGCCATTGCCATGGTAACCACCCTGGCCTCTCATTGTACCTCCTGGCAAACCCCCAGCCAGGCTTCCCTGGCCGATCCCAGGCTGCCAGTCCCCAGCCAGGGAGACTCTGGGCACTGTGCAGCCAGCCTCAGATGGGGCCCATGGCCACCTGGGGTCCCTGGTCAGTGCAGCCCTTTCAACTCTTCCCCTTCTCCATACCATTGCCTTGTTCCCATGCACCACGGGGCCAGAGCTTTGCTTCCTTCATCAGGGAAAGATGGAAATCCTCTGAAGGACCTTCCTGGAGCTCATGAACTTACCTGCTTCCCCTCGCACACTCCCGTCTCTCCCGCTTGACTCCATAGAAGTTGAACTTTTCCTCTTGGGAGCTTCTTGGCATCTGCTCCGGCCATTATCCGTGTCCCCCACCCCCCTTTCTCTACTGGCTCCTTCCACCTGTGTGTAAACATGTTCCAGTCCCTTCCATTGGGACGGTCTGCCCTTTATATGTTCACCACCACTTGTCTGTCAGCTCGTCCTGTTATGGTGGCTGGTGTGTTGCGGTGAGGCTGGCAGCTTTGTAACTGGCAGTTCAAATACCAGCAGGATCGCCCGCAGTGAACAGGTTTCAGCAGAACTGCTAGACTAAGGACAGCCTACTGAGAAGGAACAGGCTGTCCTCTTAGGACATTATATAATACTGAAGAGTGGTAGAATATTGACTGATGCCTTGCCGGCAGGCACTCAAATTATGACTGAGTAAGAGCAGCCCTCTCAAAGGAGAGTCCATGATAGATACTACTGTTTACACAGTGAAGCTCTGGGGACATGCATTTGCTGATAGGACACAGCTCAAAATGAGAAGAAACAGCCATAAACATCTATTAATAATTGAAATTTGAAACAAATGAGTGTAGGAAAATTAGAAGTTATCGAAAACAAGAGGGGAGACACAAAGGCCCATCATCTTAGGCATTCGTGAACTGAAAGGGACTGGCATGGGCCATCTTGCATCAGAGCGTCATTTTACCCTGCCAGGAATGACAAATTCAAGAGCTATGGCATTGCACACTCTCGCATCATCAAAAAGGACGTCTTAAGATCGATCTTGAAGTACAACGCTCTCTATGATGGGATGCACTCTCCAAGTGCGATGAAATCCACTCCATACCACAATGATCCAGTGCATGCACTGCCCACTAAAGCTCGTGATGAAGAAACTGAAGAATTTTATCAATGTCTTTCATCAGGAATCTCTCACACATACAATAAAGATGCATTAACTAGTGGAGATCGGTATGCAAGAGTTGGAAACAGAGAAAGAAATACTAGTTGGAAAATATGGTCTTGGTGATAGAAACAAAGCTGGAGGCTGCGTAATAGAATTTTGCAAGGCCAACAAGTTCCTCATTGCTGATACCTTTTTTCAGCAACACAAAAGGTGACTGTGTATATGGACTTCTCCACAGGAGATACACAGACATCAGATTGACTGCATCTGTGGGAAGAGACAATGGACAAGCTCACTAAGAGCAGCTGAACAAGGCAGTTCCTGACTGTGGAACAGATCATCAATGGTGACGTATGAGTTCAGCTTTAAGAAATACTCAAAACCAAGCTCACCTCCATGGAGTCGACGCTGACTCACAGACTCTGTAGGGTAGAGTAGAACTGATCTTGTGGACTTCAGAGTCTGGATCTCTTTAATGGGAATAGAAAGGCTTTTCATTCTCCCACTGAGTGGCTGGAGATGTCAACCTTCCAACCTGGAGACGAGCAGCCCAACAAGTAGTCACTACTCTACCAGGGCCAAGCTGAAAACAAAAGTCCACAAGAGCCGAAACGCAACCTTGAGTCTACCCCACGCAAAGTGTGAGAAGACCTCAAGAATAGATTTGATGCATTGAATACAATGATAGGAGAACTGGTGAGCTGCGGGAGGACAGGAACATCATAGATGAAGAATGCAAAGGACATTAAAGACAGGAAAGGGGCCAAATCCCATGCAGGCTACATAGGGCAACCAACCAATAAGAGAAGGATAGAAAGAAAAAAGAAAATTCACGGGTAGGGGAGGGAGCAGGGCACTAACCTACCCAAGGGAAGGTATTGTTTATATTTCCACAGGAGGTGAGAGAGACCAGGCTTCAACCTGATTGGCCAAAAGGTGAATACAACATACCGGGATGTACCAGGGAGCCAAGAGAGGGGTCAGCGAGGCCAGCCCCAATCCCAACTATGTAGACACACAACTCCCCCACAGAAGAACACACTTCAGAAGGCAGCCCTGGGGCTATAGTTTGAAAAGAGGGGTGCGTCTCATTAGAGCACACAGGAGAAGGGAAAAGGGATGAAGGGGAAGGGGAGGACATCCTGGCCCACCAAGCCCCAAGGATGATTTTCCTGCTCTGAGCAGACAATGCACAGAGAAGGCCATAGGACTGGACCCACCAAAAGACACGATATCCTTCATGAAACCACAGCACTTCGGGAAACTATACTGGGAACACGGTCAGAAATTGTTCACAATCTGATCCTTTCACTTTGGAGTGAAATACTAAGGGCATGCAGCCGAGCAGCAAGGGGAGCAAAGTGTTGAAATCCCCCAAAATCGACTTGGGAGACAGACTGTGGAACGCCATCAGACTCTACTGATAAATACTTCTAAAGGTCTATAAACAGACCTTGAACTATTTGTAGGCCTTTCTATTATTTTTTATTGGATAATTTTTTTAAAATTTTGGGCATCATTACCCTCTGGTGGTCGTGGGAGCTACCAGCCTTGCTCCTGGAGAGCTGCCGCTGGATTTGAACCGCCAAGCCAGTGGGCCGCAGTTCCACACTAAAGCACTACGCCACCAGGACTCAGCCCAGGCCTTTCTATTTTTGTCAGTGGCTTTCTTTTTGTTGCTGCTGTCTTGTTACTGCTTTGTTGGTCTTGACTTCCTTTGTTGTTTTATTTGACTTTGCCAAGTTTTTTGCACTTATTAATGTACCTGCATGTCTATCTAGAAAAGATAGGAAGAGGGCTGAGCCCCGGTGGCGTAGTGGTTGTGCGCGGGACTGCGGGCCACTGGGTTGGAGGTTCAAATCCAGCAGCAAGGCTGGGCCTCCTACTCCCACCACCAGAGGGCAGTGATGCCTCCACCCCCCCCAAAAAAAAGTTAAAAAAAAAAAAGAAAGAAAAGATAGGAAGAATAAATAATTCAAAGATGAAAAGATCGACCAATGAAACAGGCCCAACCAATGGTTCTGGGGGAATACAGGAGAAGGGGAGGTTGGAGAAAGGAAAGATGGGGTGGGGACCAACCCAGGAACAAAGGAGCAACAAGTGAACTAAAATCAATGGAGAGACGGGCGTAGGATGCCTAGTGGGACTTAATCAATGGCAATGTAGCAGCAAGGAATTACCAAACCCAAATGAAGACCAAACATGATGTTGGGACAAGAGGAAAGTAAAAGGGAGTAAGAGGAAAGAGCCGGGAGGCAAAGGGCATTTATAGAGGTCTAAATACAGGCGTGTGTGTGTGTGTGTATGACTAGAACCATGTACTAATATCTATATGTTAAGAATTAAGGTTGTAGATGCACACTGGGCCTCAGCTTAAGTACTCCCTCAACACAAGATCACTTGCTCTAAGTCTAGCATTCTATGGTGCTCAACAAAATTGCTGAAGACAAAATGGGTTCATAAGTAAATGTGCTGAAGAAAGCTGATCGTGCCTGGCTATTGAAAGATACCACAATACAGCATCTGGGGTCTTAAAGGCTTGAAGATAAACAAACAGCCATCTAGCTGAGAAGCAACAAAGCCCACATGGACGAAGCACACCAGCCTGTGTGGTCATGAACTGTTGATGGGATCAGGGACCAGGCATCGAAGACGCAGAACAAAACCATACCCAAGGTGAATGGTGGAGGGGGGGGATGGAGTGGACACAATTGGACATCCCCTACAGAGGGGTCTCAGGGAAGAAATGAGCCAGTCAGGGTGCAATATAGCACCTATGAAACAACTTTTCTCTAGTCCTCCCTACTATCATGACCTCAAGTCTACCTTACAAATTGGATTAGACCAGAACAGCTACACTGCTACAGACAAGAGCCTGCAACACAGAGAACCCAGGATAGGTAAAGCTCCCAGGGCCACCGATGGCAGTAGAACTAACAGGAGGATTGGGGAGGGTGGGGGGAGAAAGGGGAAATCGATCAGAATGATCAACCTGTAACCCCCTTTCAAGGGGATGAACAATGAAAAGATCAACCCTTGTTCAATCCCCCTCAGAAGGGGTGATAGGACGATCATCCTGATCGATTGACAGAGAGGTGACAGAGGATGATGTGAGATATGAACATAATAATCTAGGGGCTGAGCCCCGGTGGCGTAGTGGTTGTGCGCGGGACTGCGGCCCACTGGGACGGAGGGTCAATTCCAGCAGTGGGGCTGGGCCTCCTACTCCCACCACCGGAGAGCAGTGATGCCCCCCCCTCAAAAAAAAAGAAAATAATAATCTATAACTTATCAAGGGTTTGTGGGGGAAGGCGAGTGGGTGGTGGAGGAATAAATGGGGAGCTGATATCAGGGGCTCAAGTGGGAAGAGAATGCTTTGAAAATGATGATGACGGAATATGTGCCAATGTGCTTGACACACTGCATGATGTATGGATTGTGATAAAAAGAGCCTCCAATAAGATTATTTAATTAAAGAAAATAGGAAAGCGGAAGTCAGAAGGGACTCTGAAACTTGCTCTTTATCATAGAGTAGCTAAGGTAAGTGGAAGAAATAATGAAGTAAAAGAGTTGAAGAGAAAATTTCAAAGAGCGGCTTAAGAAGACAAAGTATCATAATGAAATGTGCAAAGACCTGGAGTTAGAAACCCAAAAGGGAAGAACACACTCAGTATATCCTGAACAGATAGAACTGAAGAAAAAATTCAAGTCTTGAGTTGCACTGTTGAAAGATTCTATGGGAAAAATGCAGGAAGCACCAAATGAAGGTGGAAAGAATACATTCTAAGAAAAACCAGTCAGCCTTCAACCAATTCAAGAGGACGTATATCTTCATTACTCAAGAACCAGTGGTACTGAAGAAAGTTCAAGCTGTGCCGAAGGCACCAGGAATGGGCTAGAAATGGAAATGTTTCAACATTCTGATGAAGCCCTGGAATCACGTGCCAAGAAATTGGGAAGGCGGCCACCTGGCCAACTAGAGATTCATATTTGTAACCATTCCAAAATAAGGTGATCCAATAGAACATACAAATTATAGAATATCATTGATATCACATGCAAATAAAATTTTTGCAGAAGATCATTCAACAATGGTTGCAGCAGTACAATGATAGGAAGTGGCCAGAGATTTAGAAGAGGATGTGGAACGAGGGATATCCTTGTTAACCTAAGACATATCTTGGCTGAGAGCAGAGAAAGATGTTTACCTGTGTTTTATTGACTATACTAAAGCAGTCAACTGTTTGGACCATAAAAAAGACATTGTGTGCACCAGCTTGACCAATGATGTACTGCATTGGGTCAACCTGCTGCACACAATCTCTTTAAGATGCTGAAGAGCAAAGATGTCACTTTGAGGACGTACCTGACCCAAGATGGTATTTTCACTCATCTTGTACACAAACGCAAGTTGGACATTAATAAGGAAGATCAAAGAAGAATTGATGCATTTGATGCTCAAGAATAATTAAAGTTCCATGGATTGTCAGAATAGAAAATAAATTTGTCTCAGAAGATGTGATGATTAAAGATTGTCATCTAGATACTCCTAGCTAAGGGTAGGGATGAAACACAACCTATCAATCAGGCTGCAGCTTGATGACACCTTCTTGGGTGGGTGTGGCCTTTTATATAAGAAAGAGGCCATGCAATGCTGACTCCTTTTCAGCCCTTCACCTTCTGCTGGAGCTGGATCCTGCATCTGCTTCCTTGACCTCCTCTTGTGCCGCCTGCTGATCCCAGGAACCATCACTGACAACAGACAGTGGATTTATTTGGCCAACCTAAAATTAATTTCCATTTGCATCCACCATGCTGTAGACCCTCTGTTTCCTGTTCCTCGGCTTCCACAGCTACATGAGTCAGGAAAAGCCTCATTTGAACTCTACTGCACTCACCTATTTCGACAACCGTGTGAGCCATTTCTTGGTACAAATCGTCTGTCTCCAAACACATACAAGCGTCCCTGGTTTTGCTTTTCGAGAGCCCACTCTGACCCAGAAGAGACACAGCAAGAAAGCAAGGATAACAAGACTCCAGCTCAGGTGCTGTGGACAAGAGCACCATGCTGGGTAAAGGAGAGAGGCAGAGCAAAAGAGGAAGACTCTCCAAGAGATGGGTTGGCGCCGTGGCTGCAGCAGCGGCTCAGACACAGCACCGCTGTCAGAGGGCAGCAAGGCCAGGCGGGGCTTCATCTTGTCCTGGTTGGTTCACCGTGCGCTGGAGCCAGCCCAATAACACCTAATACAACAATGTATTCCCCATCTATGTATCACCAAATCTTTGCACATTACCCCTTATCTATCATTCGTGCATCTGTGTGTATGATCTGTCTAGGACAAGTCAATCTATCGATCATATATTTCTGTATCTATGTGTCTGTTTACCTTGACATATATTCTCTCTCTCTCTTTCTCTCTCTCTTCAGGAAACCAAGCTGCTTATTTAGATCAGCTCTATTTCCACTTCCCATGCCTTTATCCCATGTCCCGTCCTTTTTCTGAAACCATGCTCACCTGTATCTCTAATAACCATGTTTGAGAGCCAATGACTGCTTTTAAGTCCTCACCTTACTTGACTTCTATGAAGCATTAGATAAATGTGCCTCTCTTCTCCTCAAATATCCGTGCCCGGGTCTCCTGGACTTTCAACTTCCTCTCTTGTGCTTCAATCTGAAGCCTGTTCGAGTCTTCTCCCTTGGCTCACCTGAGACGTAGTGAGCACTTCCTCAAGGCTCCTCAAGGTTCTGTCTCTTTGACCCTTCCTCCTCACTCAGCAACTCCCCCTGGCTTCTCTCATTCACTCTAATCCTTTCATTGCATCTATATCAGTGGTTCTCAACCTTCCTAAGACCACAACCCTTTCATAGAGCTCCTCATGTTGTAGTGACCCCGATCATAAAATTATTTTCATTGCTATTTCATAACTTTCATTTTGCTACTGTTATGAATCGGGCAACACCTATGAAAGGGCTGTTGAACCCCCAAAGGGGTCACAACCCACAGATTGAGAATCACTTATGTATATGCTGATCCTTTTCAGATCATTACTGCTAGTCCAAACCTCTCCTAAGCTCCAGATCTCTATGTCCTACCCTGCCTAGTGGAGATATGTCCTAAAGACTTGTGCCTAAAGCAAATCTGCTATAAATTTGGCCTCATTATCATGCCCTTAAAGTCTGTGGCTCCCCGGCTGTTGCTGAGCTCGGGGAAACAGGCCCTTTGTGCAAACTGAAAGTCTGGCCACTATCTTGGACTCCTGCCTCCCAACCCCCACACCCTTACAAAGCCTCAGCGAGCCAGCCAGCCTCCCAAATAGTTCCCTGGCCTTCATCCCCACAACCGTTTTCCTGGTCTGTGCCATCACATCTGCGCCTCATCTGTTGCCGGAGCTCTGAACTAGTCTCCCAGATCCTCTCTCCTCTTTCTCCCAACTGATTTCTGGTCTTTCTAGAAGGAAAATGGAGTCATCTTACTCCCCTGCTTAAAACCCATGTCCTCCTGTTCTCCCAAATGCCAGGCCCATCCATGCCCTGGAACAATGAACCTAATCAATAAGCCCTCCAGAAGGAGCAAGGAAAGAGAAAGGCAAGCTTATGAGGGATTTAATCAATGGAGCATTCTTCAACAACGAAGACCTTTTGGTGGGTACTAAAATTATCATTCCAAGTGCTGTGTGCACTAATTTATTCCAGCCATATTAATCATGTATTATAGGCAGGTGGGCTATAATTCTTAAGATACACGACAAGCTGCATAAAGCCATAAAACATAATGAGTACATAAACACAGAATTCTAGTATTCATTATCTTGACATTGACTTTGATAAGGGCCTGCTGGCCTTATCAATCTTACAGAATGACAGGGCAAGCGGGGGTGGGGGGTGGTGTCAGTTCACCTCTGAGTAGGTCATGAGCACTGCTAACCTTGCTTGGGCCCTGGGAAACAGTCCCAATACACAGAGTCAAACACATAAGATAAGATAACTGATTATATGCAAGCACAGCTCATTCCAACCCACATGGCTGGGGTCTTGTTCACAGCACCCTCTCCGAATGCTGGGCCCCTCTCAGATCTGACCCTGGCCTGCTTCACCTCTTCAACCACCACCACCATCACCCCATCCCTCATGCCAGCCAGGAGCAGCTCCCAGCTCTGAGCCTCCGGAAGATATCCCAGACCTCGATGTCAGTGACACCCAGTCGGGTTTCCGATCTCATCCTGACCATCGTTTCCTGCAGAAGGCTCCCTTGACCACCCTCTCAAACACTTGGATGTCTGGCACAGAAATGCAGCACACGGCATTTCCCAGGTTCCAGCGGCAGGTACCATCGCCAACATTTCAACAACTTGTTTATTTTTACCTCTGCCACCTTCTAAGTGCTGTGCCCACCATGTCTGCCTGCTGTTAGTTCCCTGCCCCCAGCAGAGCACATGGCATTGCAGAGGGGCAGTCCGATCACTGCTTGATCAACCAGCAAGGCCAAGAAGTCCAGCCATGGAGACGATTTCAATCCAGAGAGACGCTACTCGAGAGTGCTTTGGATTTCTAAGACTGTGCATCTTCCCAGGAATAGAGAGCCTCTTCTTTCTCCCTAGGATCAGCTGGTGGGCTTAAACCGACAACGATACAATTGGCAGCAAGGGCCTAACTCACAGGACCACCAGAGCATTTAGATAGGGACAGACCTAGAAGGACCTCTGAAATGAGCCCAGGCAGCAAGACAACAGCTAAACTCTGGCCATTCCAACTGCCAACCAACTCTGGGGAAGAGGGGCTGGGCCATGTATTAGATTACGCCTGAGGGGCTGCCCCACTCTTTTCATACGATGGACGAGGCAGACTGCAATGGAGGGGACACACAATAACTACAACACAGCCCTGCGGGAGAGACCCACTGAGAAGCCAGGGACCTTACCCTCAGCAGGCTCACCTCCTTTGCCTCACCTCACATGGCCCAGCGTGCAGCCTTAGGTTTCTGACTTTCTGTAGGAAGCCGGAAGGCAGTCCTTTGGGAACGGGAGATAGGCCAACCAAACAGGTTCCCAAGGAAAGAGGGATTGGCCAGTCCCAGGCACTTACACTCTCTTCAACTCGAGGGGGCCCTTCGAGAGAGAATAATCCACCTGTCTCCAAGTACAACGGGGACACCAAATCTCGACTCTCCTTTGAGGAGAATATTTATTAAATCTGCAACAGGAAAACACAAGACAGAGGCACATCCTCTGGGTCCAGGAGGTGGTTAGTGTGAGGTCACAAAGGCATCCAAGGGTTTGCAGAGAACCGGAGGCTTAGGTGGAACATGGGAAGACACAGGCAACTGTTGTCACAAAAGCCTGGTTGGTAGAAGCTCTGCGTCATCCTTTCAGGCAGGACTGGAAAGATGCGAACAGGACCGGGACTGGGACATGTACCCTGTGCTAGAATAGACAGATAGAAGAGCTTACAGGATTGGCCCAGGACCTTCCAACCAAGGCAGACAAGGCCCTGACTATTCCACCCCAGCACGGCAACCTCCACAAGGACCCCCTCCCCAGGGAGCCCCTAAGAACGATGGGCCCTCTCTGGGCTGCCTAGGCGGTAAGGGTGGTAATCCGCTTTCTAACACACTCTGTCTGAGCAAGACTGCTCCCCTCCCTGCTGGGATCCTGTGGAGGCTTATCCATGTGGGGGCTCTGCAAATGGACTTCGGCCTTCACAGCTATTGATGGCCTTCTGAAAATCTGGTGCTCGCTTTTAAGCTCAAATGCCACCTTCCAGGACCGTTTGAGACGATTCAAGAATGAGGTCTAGCCTCCCAAGACAAAGCAAACTCACTGCCATCGAGCTGATGCCCACTCCTAGCAACACGACGGGCAGGGCAGGACTGCCTCTGTGGGTCTGAGACTGTCCCTCTTCATGGGAGTGGAGCAGCCTGTCGTTCTCCCGAAGGGCAGCGGGTGGTTTCACACTGCCCACCCGACCCTGGAGATCACAGCCCAACCTCTAGGCATAGCACTGCTCAAACAGGGTCTGTACTAGTGTGTGCAAAAGTAGCAAACGCTGTGAAATTCAATCAAAAAGCCATGTGTATTTATTGTGCTGGGGTGGGGGGAGAGAGACCAAACTCCTTGTCAAGCGTCAAACAGGACACAGACAAGAAGACCCATCATCCGGATAAGGGCCATAATGGTGTCTAAGGATTCACGGTCACATGACTACTTAATAGGATGTGGAGCACAGAGGCTCCTTTGGATTTCTGAGACTGTGCATCTTCCCAGGATTGGACAGCCTCTTCTTTCTCCCTACGAGCAGCTGGTGGGCTTGAACCACCAGTTGGAAACCATGATCGGTGGCAGATCAATCCCTCACAGGAGGGACCACATACACTATGGCAGACTAGAGAAGCAGCCAAGACTGGTCCCAAACCCCCTGATCTGGGATATGACTCATGGCGATATGACCCCAGCTCCCCGACTTCTATCAAGGGCACACCCCAGCAAGTCACTGAGAATGAGGGTGGCCATCCCTGAGCTGGCCAGTGTGGTCACAGCAATCCGCTTTCAGGACACTCTGCCTGAGAGCAAAGCTTTTCATATTGCTGGTCAATGGTCAGAAAGAATTCAATGGAGGCTGAACTCACGTGGACTCAGATGTAGGGTTCCCATCGTTAACTGTAGCCCTTTGCAAACCTTCACACCCCTGCCATCAAATTAATTTCCACTAATTCCCCACAGGGAAGGTTAGAACTGTCCCCTTTGGGTTTCAAGGCTGTACATTGTGCAGCAGAAGACTTCTCATCTCAATCCCACAGAGCAACAGGTAGATTTGAGCTGCCAACTTTGTGGTTCGCAGGCCAAAGCACAATCGACTCCAGCACCTGGACTTCTTTCTGAAAAGTTAAGGCTCAGAATTTAAGCCGAGATGCATTTTTTTAAAAAAGGGACCCGAGCCGTCTCGGTTAACACCCAATACTATCTAATACCAACCATCTGGCCAGCTTTGTTCTGAGCGTTTTGCACACACTGATCTATCTAATCCTCTTAAGAATTAAGAGGGAGGTAGGAAGTTGAAACATGGCCACCTAACCAGTAGCTAATAATGGTCTCCCGTCAAAACTTCGAAAAAAGCAGAGAAGACTAAGAAATCTGAGTCCTCAACCTCCCTGGGAAAACAAAAGCAGACACAGTTTAGTGATCCAGAGCGAAGAAGGCAGCGTGAGCAACCCTTACAAAGCTCTGGATTCTGGGCTGTCCCAACCTGATGCCCGGAGAGCTACCCCCTCCCCCAAGAGCCTCCGACCCTGTGAAGGGGGAGGGGGAAGGAGCTAAGCCTCAGACCAGGACCTCGACAGGGACATGATTTAACTACTTCTTGCCATCAACCCCTTCTTGGAATGTGCTCCTGCCACATCACCTAGCCGCCCTTGACTCTTTAAGAAGTACAGTAAGTGCGCAGAGAATAATAGTAAGTCCGGAGACAAATATAAAAATAACATCAGTCTCAGAAACAACAGACGATCTCTGAACCTATAAAAAAATGAGAAAAGATGGCATCGATGAATGGAATACATGCAGAATTAGATCCAGAGGCTATCTTAGATGAGGATAACGCTTTAGCTATTCCTGTAAGGGGGTTTAGAAGAATGATCTTCAGCTACCTTAAATGAATGGAGGAAAAATTCAGCAGAAATACAAAAACCCCAATCCCAAGTATGTGGACAGACCCCCTCTCCCCCAGAAGAATTCCCTTCAGAGGACAGCACTGGAGCTGCAGCTCAGACGGGGGGACATGTCTGATGAGAGCGCAGAGGAGCAAATGAAGGGGGAGGCAGACAGAGTGGAGCACATCCTGGCCCACTAAGCCCTGTCCAGAGCAGCCAATCCACAGGGAGGATCATAGGGTTTCAAAACACTATGTAGGACCATAGTTGACTACAAAATAGGACATCCCTCACTGACCCATATCCCTGCAGCGGGCAACACTGGAGACACAGTGTGGGAATTGCGCCCAATCTGACCCCACCACACCGAGGCAAAACACTAAGGGCCTGCAACAGCAGAGCAAGGGGAGCAGAACAAGGAAGTTCGGAGGGAATACCAAAAATAGACTTTGGGGCCAGGGTATGACAGCCCATCATATTCAACTGGAAAACCCTCCTAAAGGTCAACAAACATACTTTGAATTATTTACAGGCTTTTCTTTTTTTGTCATTTTTTTTGTTGTTATCATTGCTGTTTTTTTTTTCTTTCATTGCTTTGTTTTGCACTGCTTTGCTTTTTTGTGTATATTATTACCTCTGCAGGTCTCTCAAGATAGGATGAGCAGGATAAACAAGCTGCAGGAGAAAACAATGGACTGGTGGTTCGGGGTGGGGGGCCGGACATTGGAGAGGGGGAGGCAGTGGGAGCAGGGAAGGAAGTGGATGTTAACAAACCCAGGGACAAGAGAACAGCAAGTGATCCAAATCGATGGTGAAGGGGGTGTAGGAGGCCTGGTAGGGCTTGATCAAGGGCAATGTCACCAAGAGGAATTACTGAAACCCAACTGAAGACTGAACATGATAATGGGGCAAGAAGAAATTAAAAGAAATAGAGGAAAGAACTAGGAGGACTTCTCTTTATAGAGGTCTAAATACAGACATGTACATATGTAAATATCTTTATATATGATGGGGAAATAGATTTATGTGACTATATTTATAGGTTTAGTATTAAGGTAGCAGGTGGACATTGGGCCTCAACTCAAATACTCTCTCAACACAAGAACACAAACTGGCATTCCATGATGCTCACCTTCCTGACACGATCACTGAAGACAACGTGGGAGCATAAGCAAGTTTGGTGAAGGTACCTGACTACCAAAAGATTTAGCATCTGGGGTCTTAAAGGCTTGAAGGTAAGCAAGTGGCCATCTAGCTCAGAAGCAACAAAGCCCACATGGGAGAAGCACACCAGGCCTGTGTGATCATGAGGTGTCGATGGGATAAGGTATCAGGCATCAAAGAGCAAAAACACATTGTGAATGAGGGGGAGTGCTGAGTGGAGACCCAAAGCCTATCTGTAGACAACTAGACAGCCCCTTACAAAAAGGATCACAAGAAGAAGACAAGCTAGTCAGGGTGCAGTATAGCACCCATGAAACATACAACTTTTCTCTAGTTTTTAATGATTCACCACCACCATCAACCACAATCATGATCTCAATTGTACCTTACAAGTCTGGCTAGACCAGCGGATATACCATGGTACAGATTAGAATGGGAAACACAGGGACTCTAGGACAGATAAACTCCTCAGGCCCAGCCATGAGAGTAACAATACCAGGACAATAAAGGGAAGGGAAGGTAGAAAGGGGAACAGATCACAAAAATCTATATATAACCTCTCCCCTGGGGGCTGGACAACATAAAAGTGGGTGAAGGAAGATGTCAAACAGTGTAAGGCATGATAAAATAATAAGAACATAAATTATCAAGGGTTTGTGAGGGACAGGGTGGAAAGGGAAGGGGAAAATGAGTTGATACTAAGGACTCAAATAGAAAGCAAATGTCTTGGGAATGATGATGGCAACAAATGTACAAATGTGCTTGACACAATGATAGATGTGTGGATTGTGAAGAGTTGTGTGAGCCCCAACGAAATGATTTTAAAAAAAAAGAACCACAGGGATAAGGTGGGTTAATATACTGAGGGAACTGTAATAGATGAATTGAAATAAAATGTATAATGCTGAATGCTGAAAAAAAGAACCCCAAAGCTAAAGAATTCTAAAACTTCTATAGGATACTATCTAAAGGAAGAATTACATTTAATAAATATTCCAGAATAGAAGGAAGAAAAATAACCATAAAAGAATAGTTCAAGAAATATTAGAAGACAGAACTGAAAATGGTCGTCCAAGAAGGCCAGAGAACCCCAAGAGAAATGACCCCCAAGGAGATAAACACAAAACATTATAGTTAAACTTTCTAACATCATTTGAAATGAAAGAATTTTGGGAGAACACAGGGAAAAATAGAATCATAATAAAGACAAACCACTACGAATGCGCTCAGGTTTTCTCAATGGAGACCATACATGCAGGAAAGCAACAGATTGATAAACACTGTACCTTGAAAGACAAACAAAAACAAAGACCCTGCCAACCACACTCTTACACCCATCAAAATTATCCCTCAAATATTAGAGAAAAGTAAAAGAATTTTCAGACAAGAAAAAACTAAAATTATTAAAGGGAGTTCTTTGGACAATCCACAACAATGACAAACACAACCTGAAATCATCATGCAAGGAATTCTAATGGAGAAATTACCCCATTTTAGTCACACACAAAGTGAAGCAAGCCTTATGGTTTAAAAAAGAGAACCACAGGGGTTGAGCCCCGGTGGTGTAGTGGTTGTGCACGGGACTGCGGCCCACTGGGTTAGAGGTTCAAATCCAGCAGCAAAGCTGGGCCTCCTACTCCCACCACCAGAGGGCAGTGATGCCCCCAAAACCAAAAAATGAGAACCACATTCTGCATCAAAGGCAAAAATAATAATAATAATAATAATAATAATAATAATAATAACAATAGTGGGAGCAGAGTAGATATTAAACAACTGAAAAGAAGAGAACCTAAGTAGCTGGCAAATGACAACAAACTGTGTCCTCAATTTGGAAGGAAAACAATAAAAAATAAGGTAAATGTTAAGACCTCAACAAAAGAAAAAAGAAAAAAACCCACAAAATCCTATCTAACAATAAGATTAACACAGAGAAGTAAAGAGAAAATTGGCAAGAAAATCCACAAAGAAAATGAAATCAACAGAGAAGCCAATAACACTTTAAAAAACATTACAAGAATACAACAATATCACCATACTTATCAATAAGGCATTGAATCAAAGTAGACTAAACTCACCATTAAGCAAGGCAAGAAGTAGATTCTTCCCAAGGAGTAGAAAACTTGATAAACCTCACAAACTTAATAAAGGAAAAGGAGTAGAAAATATTACAAATAAATGAAGTGTGTGATGTAACATAACCATCTGAAATTAAAATGATCATTACACAATATGGTGACAATTTTATTCCAATACTTTAAAAATCTAAAAGAAATGGGCAAATTTCTAGAATCACATTACCTGCCTAAATTAACACAGGTTAATGTGGAAAATTATAACAGATCTACAAAGGGAGTTCTTTGGACCATCAACAAAGGACCAGGTGGTTTTAGTGGACAAAACACTTACAGAGGAGTTGGCACAAATTCTACACAGACTATTCCAAAATATACAAAAAGATAACATACTACCAAACTTATTTTATGAAGCAAGTATTACCCTAATATCAGACCAGACAAGGTTATCATTACAATAGAAAATTATAGGCCAATGTCCTTTCTGAACATAAATGCCAAGATTTTCAACAAAATTCTAGTTAATGGAATTCAATAGAATGTTAAAAATAGGCTGAGCTCCAGTGGCGTAGTGGTTGTGCACGGGGCTGCGGCGCACTGGGATGGAGGTTTGATTCCAGCTCCACGAAGTAAAGGCTGGGCCTCCTACTCCCACCACCTGAAGGCAGAGATGTCCCCCCCTCCAAAAAAAAAAGAATATTCAAAAATAGTAAACCATAACCAAGTAGGATTCTTACTAGGTATGCTAGTACCTGGTAAGTTAATATTATGAAAACTGTCAATGTAATCTTCTTTATAGATAAAAAAATAAAGGGATCATGTGATTATATCAGACTATAGGCATTTGATAGAATTTAATATCTTGATAAAAAATCCTCACAATAGAAGCAAGGAAAATTCCTCATCATAAAAAAGGGCAAATATACTAAACCAATAGTCAGCATTTAGCTCAATAGATGGAAAGGGAAAGCATCCACTCTCAGAACAGGAACCAGGTAGTGTTGTCCTTTATCACCATTTTTTAGTTCTGAAAGTGTTTGTTAGAGCTGTAAGACATCAAAAAGATATTAAAGGCATCCAAATTGGCAAGAAAGCAAAATTCTTCTCTATTTGCAGATGATATGATCCTATATATAGAAAACCCTGAAAATTCAACAAGAAATTACTGGAACTAATTGAAAAATTTGGCAACATAGTAAGCTATAAGGTCTACAAACAAAAATCAATTTGATTCTTGTATGTTCATCAAGAAGACTCTAAAGCGGAAATTGGGACATCAGTATCATTTACAATAACCACTCAATAGATAAAATACTTAGGAACAAATCTAACCAGAGAAACAAGAGTTATAGAGAAAATTATAAATCATTTCTATAAGAAACCAAAAGAGACTTAAATAAATGGAAATTTGCCCCAAGTCCATTGAAGGGAAGACTTAATATAGTGAAGATGTCCACATTAGCAAAAGCATTATATGTAATTCTGATCCAAATCCCAACACAATTCTTCAAAGAAACAGAAAAATGAGTCACCAACTTCATATAGAGAGGAAAGAAACTCAGGATAAATGAAACCTGAAAAACAAAATCAAAGCAGTAGACCTCATACTCCCAATTTCAAACATCCTACACCTATAGATACTTTTTAAAAATAAAGGACTATAGCACATTAAACAAGGAAAAGATAGCACCATTCAACAAATGGTGCTGGAAAATTGAATTTCCACTTGCCAAAGAATCAAACAGGACCCATACCTCAAACAAAGCAAACTCAAGACGGATTAAAGAAGAAAAAAAAAGATGGATTAAAGACCTAAATATAAACCATATACTTATAATGATCACCAGTGAAAAATTTAGAGACAAACTTAAGGGCCCTAATACAAAGTAGCAACACTATGAAGCACAATGAAAACCACCCACATTATAGAAAGCACAATAGAAGATTGGAACTTCCGTAGAGTATATAGCATTGAAGTACATCAAAAGGCTTCATCCAAAGAGTTCCATGAGAACCTATAGATGGGGGGAAATATTGGGCAGTGATATAGCAGATAAAGCGTTCATCTAAAAAAAATCTATAGAAAACTGTAACACCTTAAGAAGAAAAACACAAATAGTATGATATGAAATACGCACAAGACATGCATAGATTATTGATATAAGATGGCATATAAGTGGCTAGCAATCATATGAAAAAATTCTCATAATCATTAGCTTTAAGAGAAATACAAATTAAAATAATGGTGAGATACACTAATAGCAAACATTTTTTAAAACAACAGGAAGGCTGAGCCCCGGTGGCGTAGTGGTTGTGCGCAGGACTGCGGCCCACTGGGATGGAGGTTCAATTCCGGTTCCCAGGAGCAAAGGCTGGGCCTCCTACTCCCACCACCAGGGCAGTGATGCCTAAAAATAAATTAATTAATTTAAAAAAACAGGAAGTAGCAGAAAGCTGTTGAGGATGTGGTGTGTGAAGGGAACAGGCACACTGCTAGTGGGATTGCAGAGCCATGGGATTATATTCCTTAAACAAATGCAAATAAAAGTACCATATGACCTGTCATCTCTCTACTCTGTATATACCCCACGGAAACAAAGAACTCCAAACAGATACATGCAGACGTACCTCAGCACTTTCCATGGTAACAGAAGAATGGAAACAACCAAAAAGCCGACCCCTGGAGGAATGGATAAATAAACTCTGGTACATACACACGATGGAATATCATGCATCTCTAAAAGATCACAATGAAACTGCCAAGTACCTCATGACGTGGTGTGCTCTGAAGAAGACCTTACGCTCAGCAAGGATGTTACCTTGAGGACTCTGGAGCACCTGACCTGAGCCAGGTTCTTTCCGATGCCTCCTATGCATGTGAAGGTGGGATGCTGAGTGAGAACGACTAGAGAAGGGACGCGTTAGGATGGTGCTGGTAGTGAAGGATCTCGAAGGTACTGTGGACTCCCACAGAGCACACGTCTTGGACGAAGTACAGTCGGAGCACTCCTCAGAAATCAGGCTGACGAGATTTCATCTTGTGTATGACGTGTCAGACCTGGAGGACATCATGCTGGTTAAAGTTGAGGGGCAGTGAGAGAGGGGAAGGCCCTCAAGAAGATGGATGGACAGTGTGGCTGCCACAGGGGGCTCAAATTTAAGAATAGCTGTGCAGGTGGTACCGGGCTGGGCTGTGTCTCTGTTTAGGTGTTTTGTGCCTACAGACCCTATGAGTCGGACAGACTTGACGGCATGTAAGAGCCAAACAACACGTTCAGCAGAGTTCATCTACTTCATAAAGATAACTATGCCGGACTGAGCCCCGGTGGCGTAAGTGGTTGAGTGCGGAACTGCAGCCCGCAGGCTTGGCGGTTCAAATCCAGCGGCCGCTGGGTAGTGCCCACGACCACCAGAGGCAGTGATGCCCACAAAAAAAAAAAATTAAAAAAAAAAAAGATAACTACTCCATCATACCATTACCGTAAAAAGTAGAGATGGGGAATATCTGGCTTGTGGTCCATGGAAGGTTCTCGAAATCATCAATACTAGCTAACATCACAGGCCTCACCAAAGAGAAGATATTCCTGTGATCACATTAGGGGGTGAGTTAATTAAATGTTTGGGCAGTATGGTCCAAGGATGATGCTATAAATATCTAAATGGCCCTTAAAAAAAAAAAAAAAAAAAAAAATCCCCTAGTCCCATATAAAAGGAAAACAAACGAGGAAATATTATTTTCATAACCGAAGAAGCTGATGTTGAAGGCTATGGTGTAGGTGAGGAGTGAGGGAGTGGAGGCAGGTGGGGAAGAGGGAGAGGTGAGATAGAAAAATCTGTGTGTGTGTGTGTGTGTGTGTGTGTGTGTGTGAGAGAGAGAGATTCTTCCCAAATACAAGAGAATAGAAAGAGGCCACAGTCCTGAAAAC
>PVJH01032584.1:0-22502 GCA_004026705.1 Nesogale talazaci | reverse complement strand
TATCATAATCCATACATATATCCACTGTGTCACATGCATTTGTGCATCTGATGTCGTCATTAATTTTCAAAATATTTTCTTTCTACTTGAGTCTTTGGTATCAAGTCCTCACTTCCCCCTTCCTGTCTCATGAACCCTTCATAATTTATAAACTATTATTATTTTGTCAGGTCTTACACTGACCACTGTCTCCCTTCACTCACTTTTCTGTTGTCCATCCTCCGGGGAGAGGGTTGTAGGTAGATCTTTCTCCACCCACCTTCCCCTTCCCCTCCTGGTATGACTACTCTCATTACTGGTCCTGGGAGGTTTATCTGTCCTGGATTCCCTGTGTTTCTCGCTCTGATCTGTCCCAGTGTACATGCTCTGCTCTAGCTGGAGTTGTAAGGTAGAATTGGGGTCCAGATAGTAGGAGAGGGAAGGATTATATAACTAGAGGAAAGTTGTATGTTTCTTTTATATATGACATTTCCCCCAATGTCACATATATATATAAAACATGTATATTTTACATTTTATGTAAATATATATTTACATTTTACATCTCCTCCAATGTCTGTTTGTTTTTTTTTTTCGGTGGTAGGAGGAGGAGGCCCAGCCCCACTGCTGGAATTGAACCTCCGTCCCAGTGGGCTGCAGTCCCGCGCCCAACCACTACGCCACCGGGGCTCAGCCCCCTCCAATGTCATAGATATGTAATATATATACTATATGTAAAACAATAAAATAAAAACATGTAAATAGTCCAGAGTCTGTCTGTTGACCTCCAGGAGTGCCCCCTGGTTCAGTTGCATGGGGCGGCACACCCTGGCTCCGAAGTATATCCTTAGCTCTCCATCTGGATCTCCATGCTTCCTTACACACCCTTAGTTTTATGCCATGGTGTGGTTGGGTCACACAGGGCATAATCCTGATCCCGTTTCTCTACTGTTGCCCCTGCAGAGCCTTGGGTCAGTGAGGGAAGCCGTATTTCATTGGGCTGCTGGCCATATGATCCTCTCTGTGCATCGGCTGCTCTGAGTGGGAATATTGTCCTGAAGGCTCGGTGGGCCAGGATGCACTCCCTTCTCTCTTCCTCCCCTTCATTTGTTCTCGTGTGCTCTGCTCAGGCATGTTCCACTCCCCGAGCTGCAGCTTCAGGGCTGTCCTCCAAAGCACACTCTCCTAGGGGGATTGGGCATTCAGATCCCTCCACTGGTTCCCCGCTCCATTGTGTCACCTGCATTCACATCCAGGAACATCAGAGTTAAGTTTGGTGCCTCTTTTCCTGTGGAGATATAAAAAAATATGCTCTCCTTGGGAGGGTTAGTACCACATTCCCTCTCTACTCATCACCATCTGCCCCTCCCCCTGGCAAATCTTCATTTTTTTTAAAGAAGGCAGTTACTTCTATAAAATTTCCTCTCAGGACTGCTTTTGATAAGTTTGGGTATATTGAGTTTCCACTGATCTCCAATCACTTTTTAACATTTTTCTTTTGATTTTGTCCCCTGACCTAATTGTTGTTTAGTAGCATCTTGCTTAAAAATTACCATGACCTCTCCTTACAGAAGAGTCACGGGGAGGAGACAAGCCAGTCAGGCTTCAGTCTAGCACTGACGAAACATACAACCTTTCTGTAGTTCTTTACTGCTTCCTTCCTCCACATCATCTCGATCCTAATTCTACCTTACAAATCTGACTAGACCAGAGCATGTGCACTGGTACACATTACACATGAGGGTTGGAAACACAGGAATCCAGGGCAGATAAACTCCTCAGGACCATTAATGAGAGTAGTGATACCAGGAGCGGAAAGGGAAGCTGGGGGAGAATGGGGGAATCGATCACAATTATCTACACATAACCACCTCCCTGGGGAACAGACAACAGAAAAATTAGGTGAAGGGAGACATTGGACAGCATAAGACATGACAATCATAATTTATAAATTATCAAGGATGGAGGGAGAGGGAGGGTGGGAGAGGGAGGGAAAAAATGAGGAGCTGATACCAAGGGTTCAAGTAGAAAGAAAATGTTTTGAGAATGATGATGGCAACAAATGTACAAATGTGCTTGACACAATGGATGGATGTATGAATTGTGATAACAGTTGTATGAGCCCCCAATAAAATGATCTTTAAAAATTACCATGTGCAGTGCCTAATTTTCCTTTGGTTACCATACTAATTTCTATTATTACCTTCTTGTGACCAGAAAAGATTGTTATGTATCACATTTATGAGATATTTCCCTATTGGGAGATGCACAATAAAGCATGTGAAAGCTGGAAACTATGTAAGACAGAAACCTTTCAAAGATGGAAAATTTGGACTGCGGCCTGCAGGCGTGGTGGTTCAAATCTAGAGGTGGCTCTCAGGAGCAGCACTAGGAAGCTCTCACGACCACCAGAGGGCAGTGATATCCCAAAAACAAAAACAAAAACAAAAAAACAAAGATGGAAAATTCAAATAGAGAATGGCAGGGTTGCAACTTTTCATAGGGGGAACGTGTGAAACGCAGAGTAAGGAGGGACCCCAGGCACGTGCCAGATTTTCAATGTGTCACTTCACATGCTTGCCTGAGCTTCAACCCCTCTCGTTCCTTAGTTTCTCTCATCTCCCTTTTCTTCCTTCTTTTATTATTTCTTTGACACCCCTCCCGACACCTAAAACACCTCAAATATTTCATAAATACCCTGATCCACTTAAAAATTTTTTGAGTAAGATAAATTTCTCAAAGTGAAGTTCTAGAGTCAAATGAAATGCATATTTTCAGTGTTAAAAGATATTGTCATAATATTTTTCAAATATGCTTGTAGCAATTTACACTCTGTGAGCATAGGATGAAACTATTTCTTCACATTCTTTCGTGAGCTGAAGTTAACATGCTTCGTATTTGCCAACTTGATGAGTAAAAAAATGGTATTCTATTTAATTTTGCGACTTGTGAGTTCAAACGTATATTTTTGTTTACTGGCTGTCTTAGTTATCTTTAACTGCATAATAACCCACCCCATAACTTAAAACCACAGCAATCATTTAATGACCGTCATGACTGTGATGTTTGGCAATTTTTACTGGACTCAATTGGGAACTTCTGCTACTGGTCTTGGTTTAGCTCCCTCATTTACTTGTGATTAGATACAGATACTGCGGTCAGTGAAGCAGCGATGATTGCTGGATGATTGTTGCTACCACCAGGGAAGTGAATGAGTTGTTTGCCTTTCATCATTTACTAGGTTAGCTTGGAGAGGGCCTGTCATGGAGTGTCCAAGGGCAATAAATGAGAAGAGAGAGTGCTTCAAAGACAAGCACATCTCAGGTCTCTATTTGTCTAATATTTGTTCATTTCCCATTGGCCAAAGCCAGTCATGTAAGCAGCCCAGAAACTCAAGCAGTGGATAAACTGCTTTCATTTCTTGATAGTTTAGGAAAATTGCATCATCTTTTTTTTTTTTTTTCAATTTGCCACGGTAACCTTTTTCAAGTTATTCTTCTCTGAATTGCTGCCCACGTGTTCAGTCGCTAAATTTCCTTTTAATCAATTCTTAAGGAAGTCCTTACTTAGTGATTTCAACCATTTGGTCTTATAAGCAATGGAACTGTTTTCCGTAATCTTCCATTCCCTTTTGACTTTGCTGTCTCTTTTGCCGTTTTGGCAATAATCTGTCCAAGAAAGTTCTTCTTCATTCTAAAGTGAGGTAATATTCATGTTTCTGATGTTTTTTTGCTTTCATTTCAGCCATTTTGTTATTTCCACTTAGTGCTTAATTAAGCTGGCATTTAGTTTTTTGAATAGTATATATCATATATATATTTGATGTATCCTCATTGTTTATTGAGAAGGCATTCTTTCCCCTCAGAACTAGAATCCTGTTTTTGCTACACAGGAATTTCCTATATATATTTCATAGGGTGAGGTTATGTAGTCATATTCTTTGATATACCAATTTCATCTCTAGAAGTTTATCCTCCACATATGAGTCAAATAAAGGAACAAGAAATACACATACGAATGTGAGCTGAAACATAATAATCATAAATAGTTGGAAGCAGTCTCCATTTTTACAATAGAGAACTAAAGTATCAAATAGGATAATGGGGTACTATTCAGCTATTACAAATAATACAATATTCTAATAACTCTAAGATATATTATTTAGTAAAAAAAGCTTCTGTTGAAAGTATGTGTGGTATGATCATTGTTATGCTATTATTAGAATATGAGGGGGCTTCATAAAATTCATGGAAGAGTGAAATTTTCCAAAAAAGATAGAATTTTTTATGAACTTTTGAAGTCTACTAATATTTATCTATCATATAACATACACATGAAGGAATATATTTATTTATTATTTTAAATATATTAGAAGCCTCTGTCTGTTGTTTCTGTGCTAGCCATCCCTTCTCCCTTCCCATATCAGATAGCATTTTCTTCATTTCTTTTCCTGCTGTGATGGAGGGAGGATGATAATCATGCAGAACTTGAGAACAAAGAACAAAGTTATTTCTCAGTGTGGAAATTTCCAAACGTATTTTTGTAATTTATGATAGAGACCCTATTTTGGAAGAAAGACTTGTTTCCTCTCCCAGACTGAAACCCTGGGACTTCTGGCATTGTTTCTTTGGTAAAGCTCAGAAGCAGAAGAAGGCACTGCTTATTAACACTCACAGAGAGAGAAAGATCTCACAACAGCAGGAGGGGGAGAATCTGAGAGGTGTGTTCTCATCAGAAAGTACAGTTGGCATCTGGGGAAAGCTCAGTGTGGAGAAGGGAGACTGACTCTTGAGTCACAGATGGTTAGAAATGTGAGTATCAAAGACCCGACTTGAACTCTGTGTAGGTGTTTACCTTCACACGGCAAAGTGAGGCTTGCAGAACCATACATATGTAGAAGCTGCCCAGGTAGAGAAAGTCTGAGAACTCTGTCCCAGATTTGTGTAGGAAAGCATTCCAAAATGTCCTACGTGTTTTGAAAGAGGCTTTCTGCGAAGGAAGTCCTGAGGCTATTGGTGCAGAAGTTAAGAAAGGGGTCCTCTAGAGTGGTCTACTTGGGTTGAAGCCTATCTTTGGGGACGTTAGTCGTCTTTTAGGAAGCTCTGGGAAATTTAATATCAACTTTACAAGGCAGGGGAAGAGAAAATGTGCATCTCTGCTTACTTAAGAATATAAGCCTTCAGGTTAATCCTGCAATTCCTGGTAGAAAAATAATGAAACAAAAATATAAATCCTTAAAGGAAACCCTCAATTGACTGTGAAAATTCTTATTAACTTGAGTTTTATCTCAATTGCTTAAAATTATATTTCTACCACTAGGTGGAATAGGGGCTCCAGATAGAAAGGGATTGTTACAGAAAACTTAAGATGCTCTATTTTGCACACCTGAATTTGTGACCTAGAAAATTCATGCCCTCCACATTATATTTAGTTATGCATTGAAAACCATCTGGAAGGGCTCATTGCAAGCTGTTTCCAATGGTAACATAGCTGAATTATCTACATGGCACATAGATCACTTAAGTAATAAAAATGTTAATCTAGGAAAATATTTCAAAATATGTCATGTTTATTGTAAATAATTAGGAAACTACATTTAAAAATTAAATCAAAGGAATCACCTTCTGAGATCAAAAGGACAGCATTTTCTCAGGAATAAAGCTTACAAGGCAGAAGGGGTTGGAGAGAAGAATGGATGGAAACAATAAGCAGAGGGAGAAAAATGGAAGAAAGAGGGCCTTCATGTTGTGAGAAGTTCAATCAATGCCAGAAACCAAAATGTTGTATGTATTGCTGAATGGAAATCAATTTTATTTGCAAACTTTCACCCAAATTATAATAAAAGACTTTTAAGCAACAACAAAAAATATCATACAAATTTCTATGGTATAGAATTAATGATCATTGTTAATATATTTTCTATATATCTACATAGCGATACTAGTATATTTAAGGTTTATAGATTTACATATATTCAATGTATATATGTATTCTTTATTACAGAATAGAATTGTATTGCTTTTGTCAACCCCTTTTCTTTGCATGCTATTAAAGCATTGACCCATGTGATAGGCAGGCTTGCTGTGCCAGCATGGTCAATGTACCCATGTGAGACAAATGGAAGGGTGGAAATATAAATGGTTCGGGGAGCCTCACCTTTCTCTCTCATGCTCTTGAATCTTTGGACCACTATGCAGCTGGCTGCCTTGTTTGTTCTGTGCCTCTATTTGCAAGCTACACTACCTATGGGACACCTAACCCATGCACTGTGTTGCTGTAGGTTGACATTCCTTAAAGCCCTGCTTTGTCACGCTATTGGAAAGTGCATCTCTTGAGCTGGGTCCTGTCGGGTCCTGTCATCTGGCTGACTGTTGGTGACCTGCCTTGCTGTTTGCTGCCTGTGGTCAAATAGCCTGAATTACTTTACAGAGTATGACTCAGCGGCCCTCAAGATTTGAGGGATTTCCAGTGTATTAGCTGTCTCATGGAAGCAAGTTGCACCAAGTGATTCAGCCTGCTTTATAGATTAATGATCTGTTTATTTCTTGGGTTAGATATCTATCTACCTGTCTATCTAAATATAAATAAAATTACTAGTGTCCTGGTTTTGTTTCTCTAGAGAATCCTGTCTAACACAACCCATGCTATTAAATAGTCTTTGAAAGAAAACTTTAAAAGGTGCATGGCCTTTGGGGTAGACAACTATCATCTATAAAAACAGATGAGCAAATGAAAGGTTATAATGGTTAAATGTGGTCAATTCTCAAACAACACAAGTTTTCCCTGTCTTCTAGCCTTCTTCCATGGTCTTTCCTGTCCCAGGTTTCTTGTGCCCTATCGGTCCTCTTATGATTGTCATCCTTGATGTGCTATAAAATCCTTCTGAGGAAGCTTCTGTTACTTAGTTTCTTGTATAGTTCTTCCTGTCTGCAACTGAAGCCATCACTCTGGTCTTTTCTGTTTCTCTACCTTAGCTCTGGTTATGTCACCTCTGCATTTCCCACTTCAACTTCCTCCACATTGCCATCATAAACCTGCAGTACTTCATACCTGGACCACCCAAGTGAAGCACACAGGACAAGATTTAACTCAGGCAGCTGCAGATTTCCCAGTGCCACTTTAAATGTAAAGTGATCAATCTAATGAGTTATTGGGCAAGCAGTTACTGGATTTCAGCTGGAGGAGGTCTAGGTCTATAAAATCCAGATAAATCATTCGAGCGAGAGATATATCTAGACATATATGTCACCCAGGCATCAATAGAAACAAATGATTACCCAATTTAATTTTGGAAGACACATTAGTGGATGTATCCCAGAATCTGGATTAATTATTCAATCAGTAGCATTTGAAATGACTGCAAATGACACGGTGCCAGGAGTCTCAATGTCTGGTGACAAGATGGCTTTGCTGAGCTTGGTTTTCATAGTGTAAGACTGTGGCTAACCAAAACTAGTCCATGCTTGGAGATACACTAGCATTGGGTTAGCAAACTCAGAAGTACCCTTTGTCTATGCATATATTGTAAGTGAGGGAAGGGAGAAGTAGACACTGAAGAGACTGTGGATGGCATGGCTCATCTGAAGGCCACAAATTCAATAAATAATTATAGGGCTAACGCTTTCCATAGGTAGCTTGTTATTCTGTCCAAGAGGGTGATCTGGTAGCAAAGAATCCATGTTCTAATTCCTAGAGCCTGTGAGTCCATCAGGTTGTAAGACAAAGTGGACATAATGTTGCAGGTGGATTTGAAGTTGCTAATAGCCATTGTGCCCTACCAGGACTCTGCACATTGTCATCCTTGACTTATTTTAAATTCTTGATGGAGAATAAGGAAAATTATTGCTGATGTCAGATGGATCTTGGCTCAAAACAGAGAATACTAGAAAGATGTTTCTTTGTGTTTTCAAGGCACTTGACTGTGTGGACCATAATAAACTATGGATAATCTGGAGGAAAAAAATGGGAACTACAGAGCATTTCATTGTGCTCCTACAGAACTTGTACGTGGGCCAACAGGCAGTTGTATGAACAGAGAAAGAGAACACTTCATGATTTTAAAATCAGGAAATGTGTGTCAGTGTTGTATCCTCTCATCAGGCTTAATCAATGTGTATGCTGTGCAGACACTCAGGGAAGCTGGCTTATGTGAAGGAGAACTTGAATGGCTTGCTGAATAAAGATCTAGGATTGCAGTCTTCAGTGTGGATTTTGACTTATGTGAAGACCAAAATCCTAACAAGTAGATGAATAGGTGACATCATGATACATAGAGAAAAGATTGATGTTGTTAAGGACTTTTATGTTGTTTGGATTTACAGTCAATGCTCATGGAAACAGTCGAGAGATCAGAAGATGGGTTACATTAGGTACATCTGCTGCACAAGACCCTTTTAGAGCATTGAAAAAAGCAAGGATGTTACTTTGAGATTGAGGTTCTCCGGAGCCAAGCCATGGTATTTTCCATTACCTCACATGCACGTGAAAGTTGACCATCAAATGAGGAAGACCAAAGAAAAATCAATGCAGTTCATTGTGGTATTAGAGATGAATATCAAAAGTACATTGGAGTCCTAAAAGGATGTACAAATCTGGGTTGGAAGAAGTAAGGACAGAGACAAAGATGACAGCACTTTGGGCATGTTGCTTACATACTTTGGACATTTTGTCAGGAGAGACGGACATCATACTTGGTAAATGGAGGGGCGAGGAAGAGGAGGATGGTCCTCAGTGACATGGATTGGCACAGGGGTGCAAAAATAGGCTCGGACATGGGAATGATTGTGAGGATGGTGCAGGCCTGTGTGGCATTCTGTTCTGTTGTGCCTAGGTAAGACTGACTAGATAGCACCTGACAACAACAGCAATAACAATAGTAAACAGATACATTAAAGGAAGAGATACTACTGGTTTATCTATATGGATTCATAGGAACTGCAGGATCCTTCAAGGTATCCTGTGGAGGCAAAAGCTTTGAAGCAACAGGCGATCTGTCTGCTGAAGGCTGGCACAGATCCAAGGCTGCTGGCCCTGAAGACAGCAGAGGAGCTTTAAATCAGGAGTGTGAGTGGCCTCTCAAAGACAGAAGAGGCAAGAACCGAATTGTCTCCTGGAGACTCCCAACACAAACCTACTGCCAACGTGATTTTAGCCCAGTGAGACCACATGTGTTTTCTAACCCACGGAATTGTAGTAGGATGCTTTGTTCTTTTGTTTAAGCGGCTAAGGTTTCGGCACGTACATGCTTGTCTCAAGGAACAGCCAGTTTTCCAGAGCTGTCACATCTGCTCATTCTTAACTAATCTTGGCAGATTTGAACAACAGAATTCACATTTATTTGATTCCCCACCCTCCTTTTTTAAGGAAGTAAACTTTAAAAAGAGATTTCGGTTACATGAATTTCTGTGTGACTTCCTTGGGTCCATTTGCAGTATTTTTTGGTGTTATTATTAGAGGGATTTAATTTTTTAAAGCTTTTCTAGTTCATGCTTAAGTGACTACCTGAAATTGTCTAGGAAAGGCTGACACAATTGACTTCTGACTACTTTGAAGTCTGTTACTTTATTGCTATAGGTGTTATCACCACAGGGCAGATGCCTCAAAGGTTGCTGGACAGTGAGCAATTGTTTCACCTTACAAATTGTCTTGCTAGCTTTGGAAAGTCCTTTCAGTATGTTTACTGATTCTCACAGAGGCCAAATCCAGGCTGCGCTATGTCGTGGCATAGTATAATGTCCCTGACCTTCGTTTTTCTTATCTGAATAATAGGAATAATAATAGAAACACCCTTGTAGGGATTCTGTGAAAAGAAAAGGATCCAAGTCATATGAAACTCTAAGCTCTTACCTGAAATTTGTAATGCTCAAATTAAAATAGCTGTTTTTCTTCTGATTGTTATCATGATTTTAGAATAGTGATACGCAAAATTGAAGAACAATATCCATAGCCTTGTTTTGAGATCTGAGCAAGAAGAAGGGAATGGCTGCAGCCTCATATGAACATATATATATATATATATATATATATATATATATATATATATAATGCTGGTGGTCTGAGATGATAGATAGATAGATAGATAGATAGATAGATAGATAGATAGATGCTAGAGGTCTAGTAGGAACCACAAGTACTTTATTTTCTGACTGGACATGCACAGTCTGGCTGGGGATCTACCTGAGACTGGGTGATGCTTGCAAATAAATGTGCCCAGCTGTTTTCTTCCCTGATTCTGGTGAATTTTTCCTTGACAACTGGCTGATGGTATTCTGTATTTCCAACCAAGATTCCCTATTTCCAGAGCATTAGGTCGTCACTGGAATAATGGTATTTTGGTCACCTCCTGACAGGTGGCTATGCAAGATATATTAAGCTAACACACTGTCGAACTGAGACCATACCTGTGACAAGTCTAGCACTAGATATAAAGATATTGACAGCTTATTTTTGCCTTATTTGGATAAGAATAATTATGGAAAGAAGAAAGTTCTCTATATAAGTAATCTTCTGACACTAGACTTTGTCAACCTCAATGCTACTGACACATTGGCCTGGACAGTTTTTGTGGTAGAGTCGCAGGGTCTTCAGGAGTAGTTACAGTTTCAACCAGTAGGTGCTAGCTGAAGCCCCTCCCCAAAGTTGTAACAACAAAAGATACATTGCCTCAATACATTGCCTAATGGTCCTTTATGAGATGCTGGGGATGCCCCCAGTTTAGAACCACAGGAATAGATAACGACCATTAAAAAATTAATCAGACTCAGTTCCTGTGGTAATAAAGCTTAGTTTAGTGAGTGAGATTTTCACACACAATGAACAATAACTAGGAAATCATAGGCCCGAGCCATGTAGAAAATAAGAAAGAACTAGATGGGAGAGAAAATGGGAAATATCTTCATGGACGTTCTTTGCTGTTACAAAGTTAGAGTACCCTTTTCTTGGCGAATACAAGCCTGTATTTTAAACTATTCTTTACTTTTTCTTTTGGCTTTACACCAAATACTCAAGACTGCTCTGCATTTGAAATTCATGTGTTGGTTTTTAGTGTATCCTTTCTATTCCCCTCCTCCTTGTGAGACTTGGCAGTTTTCACTTATTGTTGCTCTGTAGACGCCTCACCACACTTTTTCTTTCCTAAAAATACAAATACTCCCACTCCCACCCCCCAGGGTTCACCCCAGACTCATCCCCATCAAGTCCAAATTGTTGTTTCTGGGGTGCAGACAAATCTTTAACATCTTTAACTACCCCCCACCCCCCGATAAATCTAGGGTTGAGACTGTTAATGTAAAGTAAGAGAGAACAGGTTACATGTTCGGATGTTTCTTCTGCAAGCAAAAATATACCAGGCAAGTTATTCTCTTGAAAGTGCTGGTTTCAAAAGTTTCAGTTTTCTTTATGTTGCTTGACATACAGTAGTCAAAGGGACAGGTCAATTTAAAATTATTTTTTAAATTGCAATTATATATAATTAAACAATCTCAATTTATTCAAAGAGATCAATGTATCCAGTTTAATTGTGGAAATTGGAAGGTATGTGGGTGAAGAACTTTTTGTGAAATAGATATATGAGGGTAAGTTAAAAAATATGGCTATGGGGGCTCCAGCTCATACACAAATGGATTTTATCTAAATGAGACGTGTTTCTATCATTCTTGCAATGAGTGCATGACTGCAGACTCCTTAGGGTTCTTCACAAGAAGATCCAGTGGAAACAAATGGTTCTGAAGGGATTGACCAGTTAAACTTAAGGTTTAAGGGATTGCCCTTAAACTATTTTTTAAGGTAGAAAGCTGTTTCTTATCAAAGAAATTTTTGAAAAAATGAGAGACTTAAAAACTTAAGTTCTGGAACTCTCTGAGGAGAAGAAACCTTGTCCAACTTTACCCTGATGTTTCAGTGGGAGGAATGGACACAGAGAATCTTTCCTGAAGCCACAGATTCTAGGCCCAGCAGGGGTATGGGTACCTGTCTTTCCATCCAGCAGCTGGACCTCAGTGCAGGAGAGGGGAAATGGTGAGCTGTCACCGTGTCTTCACATCTGCCCCTAACTGTCCCATGGTGGACACAGCAGCTGCTCCACCAACATACATGTGGAGAGCGTTGAGTCCACAGTGTGGAGGCGCCAATGTAAGGGCACTCAGGTGGAGAAACTCCCAGGTTCCTGCTGCACCCTGGGGCCCAGAGGGTCACAGCCCATTCATTGCATTACGCTAGATAGGGGAGATTCAGATCGGCGGAAGTCTTACTCTCAATGTTTTGCTGAAACTGTTGGAGATTAGACTGTGGCAACATTTCAATGGAACACACAGAGGGCAAGCTAATCCCGTGGTAGTGCAGAATTTAGCCAGCCTCTGTTAGGTGGACCATCAGCACAGAAGAGTCTGAGCTTCACTCCCTGGACAAAGGATACTAAGGGGGATCATTTACCCATCGTAGTACTGGGCCCTGCTCAGTGAATACAGCTTTGGTGGCTAAGCTAGCTGTTTCTCAGCTATTCTCCTCTTTCTCCTTTCATGTTGATGGCGTTGATTGCTGCCCAGTATCCTTAGGGGACTTAAGAGCTAACATTGCAACCAGGATTTCAATGGGGGCAGTATTTGTTTCATGATTTCAGCTCCCGTTTGGGGCAGGCTAGTGCCAAACTACCTGGCCACCCTTGGCTCTCCAGGATCTACAAGTGAAAGGAGATTTTTGTGTAACAAGAGACAAATATAAACAGATAATGCCATGTCTCAGAAGCAACAGTCAATGTCTATGGCTTAGACTCTAAGCACATATATGAAAAAATAGCTCAATTCACTAGAACACACAAAGATGTGAACCCAGAGGAGGCCTTGAAGGAGGAGAAAGATTTAGATCACCTCAGTGAGTTTAAGGTGATGATGTTCAGCTTTTTTAAGTTAGTGGAGAAATTTTTTGATAAAAATGCAGAAAACAAACAAAACAGAAGGAAAAAGAGGGGGACTCAGGAAAGCACTTTAAGTCCACTCTGACAAAACAAATGATAAGATAGAAAGAAATAATTCAAGAACTTCGAATAAAATTCAAAAGAAAGGCAATAAATTATTAAAGCTGGACAAGTCTTTGAAGGAACGGAACAGAAGAATCGAAGAAATGGAAACAACAATGAGTGACCTCAAAAACTTCTTGGGATCAAAATACAAGAAGATGAAGCTATAAAAAATTTTTTTAAAAAGCTGAATAAAAACTATGAATTTTATGGGACCCCATTAAAGGAATAATTTACATTAGATAAACATCTCAGAACAGAAATAAGGAATATCAACCACAGAGAAAATAATTGCGAAAATATTAAAGGAAAACTTCCATAGCATTATGACAGAACAAAACATTTCAAAAATTTGCTCTCCAGTCCAGAGATCCCCCAAACAGAATTGATTCCCTAAAGAAAGTCACCATGACACATATATGTCAAACTCTTCTAGCATCAAAGAAAAGGAAAAAGTCCTGAGAGTAACACAGGCAAAAAAGATGAACCCAAAGAAGGTTGCCAGATAATAAGCCTGGGAAGATCTCTTCAGCAATTACCAGGGAAGTCCCCATTGGAACTTGGGAGATCCTGCATTTTGTAGTAGTGATCATTTCAATTTAAAGATGAGCAGACTCATGTTCCTTAAAATGAGAGAGCAGCAGCACCTGCTGACAGACTACCTTTTGCCATTAGCCAGTAGATTTTGTGAGCCTTGCTCTCCCTGACCCAGACAATTTTTTTCTGGGCTCTGAGGCAACCCATCCTGTCAAATATCTTACTTTCAAGGTCTCTGGGAAACAGCGAATTGCATGGGCAGCTTTGTGCAGACACAATCAGCACCTAAGCTTAACTTTTCACTGTTTCTTTCCCTCCCTTCATCCTCCTTTCCTGCCTTGTCCTTTGGGGTGCCCCCCTCCCCAATTGCTCCATCCCATATGAGACATACATATGCACAAAATAGCATTAACAAAGAGCAGGTATACAACCACAGAGGGAATTTTTAATTGTTGTTTATTTTATCATCTTTAGGTTTGGGGAGTTTTATTCTAAACATTTGCTCGATGTGGCAGTTACATAATCTGTCATCTTACAAAGGGGTGTGGTCTAGCCTGTCATTCAGATTATAGACGATGAAACCTTTGTGTTGGCATGGCTTTCTCCTGAGGATGCTGGGATCTCCTATATTCCTGGAGATGGGAGGTACTCTCTGCTTCCTGCTGACAAGCCACATGCAGCTACACTGATGCAAACAAAACCTTGGAACTGAAGGAGCCCCATGGAGACCCACATCAGTGCTGAAATGCTGCTACCACCATTGGATCCACAAGACTTTGCACCCACTGGACAGTGATCATTCAGCATCATTGCACGCTGTGTAATGATTTACAGTCCAAAGAAGAATTTATGGACTAATATTGGCATATGGAGTAATATCAGACTTGGACTTAATCTGGACTGGGCTGGGATATTTTCATATTTTCTTTGCTGCAAAGTTGTCTCTTACACATACGCAAGTGTCTCTGGATTTGTTTCTCTAGTTAACCTGGGCCAACACACCTATTACCATACTCATTATATTTTTGTAGTTCTTTCTCACATTCTTTTCTGCTCCCATCTTCCAACGCAGCCCTATCCGCCCAAGAATACCCATTGCTCCCAGGCAAAAGAGGCAGTCTTTTAGAGTGTGGCACACCACCCACACAAGGCTTTTCTGCTTCCTTGAATTCTGAGTGTACAAACACACCCACATTGATGTTGCCGTCACAAGAGAAGTTGACACCTACACCCAGGCCACACGCTGACTCTCATCTCTTTTGCCCTTAGTCTCTCTGCACTTCCAACCCTTATCTTTTTCTGCTTTCCCTCTTCTGTCTTGTGAAACATAGTTCCATGTAACTTTTTGCTTTTATTAAATTTTTTTAAAAACCACTTTATTCGGGGCTCTTATGAATCTTTTATTATTATTGTTATAACTCTTTAAAAAATAATTTGATTCGGTCTTATCAGTCTTGTCACATTCCATAAATCAATTGTATCAAGCATATTTGTACACACGTTGCCATCATCATTTTCAAAACATTGTCTATTTGAGTCCTTGGTAATAAGCGCCTCTTTCCCCACCTTCCTCCCCCACCCATCTTTGTGAATTTCTAATCTATTATGTATTACTATTGTTATTTTGTGGCTTGCACTGTCTGTTGTCTCCTTGCACCCCCATTTCTGTTCTCCATCTCCCTCAGGTGTGAGGAGGGAGCTATACATCCAAGTGTGTGATCAATTCCCCTCTTCTCTTTCCATGTCCCCTCATCCTCTGACTCTCATGATATCACTACACCCACTACTATTCCTCAGGGATTTGTCTGTCCTGACTTCCATGTGTCAAGAGCACTTATCTGTACCAAGGTGTGTCCTTCGGTCCATCCAGGCTTGTAAGGTAGAACTGGGTCATGGTTGTTTGCCTGGAGGGGTGCTGGGGAAGGAAGCATTAAGGAACTAGACGGATGATGTGGGTTTCATAGATGCTATAAGGCACCTGGTTGAATCATCCCTTCCTTGTAGCCCCTCTTTGGGGCATGTTCAATTGTCTAAAGATGGGCTTGGGGTCTCCACTCCTACACCCCCTCTTTTTCACATGAATATAATTGTTTTTGGTCTTTTGATAGCTGATACCTGATCTAGTCAATACCTCACGATCACATATTCTGGTGTGTTTATTCCATATGAGTTTATTTGCTTCCCTGCAAAATGGCTGCTTGTTCAAGTGCAAGCCTTTAAGAAGCCAGATGTTATATCTTTGATAGCCGGGCACCATCCAGTTTCTTCACCACATTTGCTTATGCACCCATTTGTATTCAGTGATCTTGTTGGGAAGGTGAGAATCAAAGAGTTTCAGGTTTTTAGAACAAATGTTCTTGTGTTTAGAGAGTTCCAAAGTCTGTCTGCTGTCTTAATACTTAGCATATAGATATATATACATTGACCTCTATCCATCTCTTTCAATATAAAGTCATATATTTACATACATAAATGCCTACAGCTATACCTCTTTAAATGTCTTTTGCATCCTACTTCTTTACTTTATTTTCTTTCACTTTCTTCCTGTTCCACAATCATGAGTTTGTTTTGCTTTGTATTATATCCCACAAATAAAAGGGGAAATACTTTTTGATTCTTTTTAAAAGACTAAAATTTAAATTTAAGAAAAAAGATAAAAGAATAGGGTAACTATATTAAAAATCCTCATAACTCCTTACCCATCAGACGTAAACACTGGTCTGAGTGGTTATAAGAAGAAGATTAAAGTGAAAACTGACTTAAATTCTTCATGACATGCCCAAGCAAACAATAAAGAAGGTCATGGTCACCATTTTCAGTATCTGAAAGGGGTAATCTAGATGGATTTTCCTTAAAGAACATCAGGGCTTTTCATAAAGAAAATTGAGAACTGCATGGTTACAAAGGCCAGGAAAGTTGTGAGATGAGAAATATTTTTCCATCATAACAGCAGGCCTGCACATTCTCTGAGGGTAGCAAGGACTGTCTGGCAAGAATTTCATTGGGAAATGTTACTCCATTGATCTTACAGCCTATATCTTGCCCCTTCAGTCTTCTTTTTGTTCTCCAAACTCAAAGAGCTCTAAAGGGAATAAGATTTGAGTTTCTCATAGATACCAAAAGTGCTATTTTAACATGGTACAAATCAAAGGATGCTGACTTTTTGAGGGAAGGGTTTAGAGAGGTGGGAACACTGTCTTAAGAATATATAGACCTACATGAAAGATTTGTTGGGGGATAATAATTTCCTCCTTTAATATTTTTGCTTGGTAAAAGTTGCTATGATTTTGCACTAATTCTTGTTTGATTTTCCCTAGTATAAGATTTGGTTTGTATATTCACTCCTCTGTAGGTCCAGTCCCCGCTCAAGATGTGTGTGAAATAGGTAAGGCATATAAATATTTCTAGATGTGGCCTGGGCAAGGCTCACGAGAGCTAGTTTACATCTACTATGGAGAAAAATGAAAATGTTCTTCCTATAGAAATTCTGAGGAGGCTGTCTAGGACATGGCCCAAAAGAGGAGATAGCCAACCTTAAAAGGAGCTCTGAGATGTCCAGAAAGCCAAGTGAGCCAGGAAGAACCACTGGGTCCTAGCGAAGCAGGACACCAAGCAGCACTTTCCTCACTGAGATCAGGGCATGGGACTATGGAGCCCAAGAAGACAAAGAGTTGCATCAGACGACAAAGCTTAGCTTTGTGCTGCCTTCAAACTACCACTGCATGATGATACTGCCATCACCCACTCCTCAGCCCCTGATCACTCCGATAGCACTGGCAGAAGAAGCAACCTAGGAAGGAGAGGTATCTAAAATACATGTATCGGCAAGTTTGTCTCCTTGCTGCCTAAGGGGAGTTATGCCTTGGAAAGAAAATTCTAAGAGAAAGAGACTATATTATCTTTGCATGTCTGAGTAAAAGGGGCTGTACATGTGAAATTCAGCTGTGTGTCTCTCATATATTTAGCTCTGCTATTTGTTTTAATTGATTTGTCCAAGTGGCATTTCTTGGGTAAAATTTAAATTCCAGGCAGTAATAACTGCAGTGCCTCTTTCAGGGGTCAGAATTTGCATTCGGTACAGATAAGTAGAACAAGGCAGGCAGCGTTCTTGCCCTCATGGAGACTGTAGTAATATGTGAAGAGGAAATGAGGTGGTAACTTTTGTGAAGCTTCTTTTGTAGGATAAGTGTTTCATATGCATTATTTTTCTAACTCTTCACTACAATCTCATTTTGTGGGTGAGGAAGGCGGAGAACTAGTCATGGTGAGATGGAGTCAGAGAGTTGCGGAGAATCTGGGGACTTACACGCAGGCCTATGCTTTTACATACATACACATGTGGATATGCAAATACGCACACAAGGATACATGTGCATGTGGGTGCTCACATGGGCACATATGCACAGATATGCATACACCTGTGTGTATGCACACAACTAAACTGTACATTTTGAAAGGTAACCTACATCCTCCTTTAACCAAAGTTTTTTTTTTTTTTTTTTAAATGCCTGGAGTTTCCGAGGAGTTTGTCTTCCAAAATGTCCTAAGTCCAAGTTTATCCCTGAAACCACGGGAGAGAAAGTCTTTTTCTCTAGTCTAGAGGAGATACCAGGACTCAGGTTCCACAGGTGGAAGCTAAGAGTTTGAGTCCATAGAATTTTCATATTTGCCAGCAGATGTTGATTTATCTATGATGCTTCATCTTCGAAAACAAATAGGCCCAACAAGCAAATAATGTGAAGTTGTTGGCATACATGATCTGGAAGGGGCGGGGGTGGTGTCAGGGTGATCTTTCAGTGTTTAACAAATCGGGACTACACTGTAACAATTGACTTATAACCAGAAGTCAGTCTGGTGACAGAAAGATATAAAAACGTGAATCCAGTTAAGCAAGTTTTTTTTTGTTTTGTTTTGTTTTTTCAGTTAAACAAGTTTAAAATGTTTAGAAAGGCAAAAGGATTTTTATTTCAGAAAATTTGAGCTAAGGGAAGCTTTTAATACTGACCTTAGCTGATCTTCCTGGTGAGCAAAATAATGAGCAGAATCAAGCAGAAGGCAGAGATCCTGACGCTTCCTGCATGCGCAGTAATACCAGTCCGCTGGGAGAGTCTTCATTGTTGTGATTTTTTTTTTGGTTTTGTGCTTGGAGAAGAATTTATCACATGGGTTTCTAGATAAGGGACATAGAACAACATAATGGATAGTGTCTTTGCTAGCAGTTTTACAAATAATGCAAATGTGATTCATAAGGTTGCTGCTTTTATCAGTGCTGGATGCAAGCCAAGGGGATAAACAATGTGATAATCTAGATGAGTGTGAGTTTTTTTGAAGCGAGCTGAAATGATATCATCCAAACTCAAAGATTCCTGGGCATTTCAAATGGCATGGGATAGAGCTTAAAAGCTTTACTGGAATTAAAATTTGGTGTTTCTTAGTCATGCTCATGGCTAACTTTGATTTAATCTTTAAGATATAGCTCAGGAATTATCTGTTCCAAGAAAATTTTTGTGATGCCTTGAAGTCAAGTTGGGTGCCCCTGTAGGTGCCCTAAGGAGCCCTGGTGGTATCATGGTTATGCATTGGGCTGCTAATCGCAAGGCCAGCAGTTCAAAGCCACCAGCTGCTCCTTGAGAGCAAGAGAGGACTTTCTACTGCTTTAAAGCATTCCAGTCTTGGAAACCCATATGGGGCAGTCCTACCCTGTCCTATAGGGTCAATAAGGGTGGACACAGACTCTATGGTGGTGAGTAAGGAGCTTCTCTATGCAACCAAAATGCCCTCTGCAACTCTCCCCACCACAGGAGCCCTATAATATTATCTGCTGATGCACCTGCACAGAAGACAGAAATCCTGGACAAAAGGAAAGAGCTCATTTCCATTCTCAGCTCACACAGCAATCTCCAGTTTTCCAGGCGTGCAGTAGACCTGGAGATTCTTTAGCATTCTACTGAGCCTGTTACCATCGAGCCACCTGCAATGAATGACGAACCCATCCATGTATGCCAGAATAGACTGTGCTCTCTTACGTTCCCAATGGATGATTTTTTCAGAATTAGTTTCCCAGGCATCTTGACTGAGGAACTTCTAGTTGGCCTTGAACTGCAAACCTTATATTTAGCAGCTGAAGGTATATACTATTTTGACTAAGCGGTAACTCCCAAACTCAATGTGGTTCTTGGGGGAGGGAAGAGTTGCCCTGAGAGAAAGTAGTCAAAACTTTGGGTTTGTCACCTGATTGTTGTCTTTAGCTTCTGTTGAGAGGACTTTGAGCCCTCCTGCCACCTTGTACACTGTAGATCAAAAGGAGAACCAGATCTGTGCTTTCTTCACAGGCATTGCCATGTCTGAGCCTACTGATGTAGTCTGTATGTCAATGTGTTTTGTTAAGGACCTTCCCTTTCTCCTAGCTGACCATCGACCAAAGTTCCGGGTACAATCTCTAGGCATGGGTGCCTTTCCCCAGACCCTCTTTGACTCTCAAACTCCATCGAGCATGACCAACACTCACTCATCCTTATTCACAACATGCGATTGCGGTAACAATGTAAAGGTCATGCATGTGAAGCCCCTCGCAATCAGTAGGCACTTCATAAAGTTAATATCACTTACACTTTACTTGTTAGATTCCAATTTCCACAGGAGCAAGAGATAGCTAGCTGTGCTACATTGGGAAAGTTGAAAAAAACAAAGCAAAAGGAAACTGTTGCTCTTTACCTCCATTTTCTCATCCGCAATATGGGGCTAACAATAGCAGTAGCAGCCTCATAGGATTGCTGAGGAGAGTAATATAGTTGCTAAGTGTAAAGCACTCAGTCCCTTGACAGCAAATTGGCATTATGCTGTATCTGGCTATTGTGATTGCTACTGGAGAAAGGGGCTGTAGAATAGACAGAGCCAGAGTTGATGTCCCAGAGTTCTTTTGCAAGATCAGAGGGCTGATGGTTTGAGATGTGGCCCATGGTGCTCTTGACACAGAATCATTGTTGGTCACTCAGAAGCTGTCCTTGAGCCAAGCTGTTGAGAGGGGGCTGACAGCTGACCCTGACCGCACTGGCTCTGCAGGCCACTGCTGCCTGGAGATCAGGTCACTTTGAGCATCTTTCTCCTTGTTCCGTGTCTAGCCAGACAGATCGAGGGTCACAGAGAGAGAGGTCTGTCATTTGTATCCTTCTCAGAGAGGAAAATCTTTCTACCCCTCTCTGGCCCACATTTCACTCTGTCTTGATGGCAAATGGGGGGAGCAAGACAACACGTTCTACTCTGGTAAAAAAAAAAAATACAGTTCCAGAAATCCACTGGGGCAGTTCGACCCTGTCCCATAGGCTTGCTTATACTGCATTGGAATCTACTCAATGGCAGTGTGCTTGGTTTGCTTTTGGTTTGCTGGAAAAGAATGAGTTTGTGTGTGTGTGTGTGTGTGTGTGCGTGCGCACGTGTGCATGCGCACAGGTTTAGTCACCAGCAAACAGGCTTCTCTCCTGACTTGGTCTCTGTATTTCCTGTGCTCTTTGTAGGAGGGATGATGGTGCCTTCTGAGATGAGATTGTGTGAGGATTCAGCGAGGGAATTCACACCAAGTGTCTGACTGGTTTCTGGAACTGGACTACCTTCCTCAATAATCTATGCAGCTACTCTTGATTTGTGAAACCCATTTCTCTGATGTCTATTCATAGCCCTTTTCCCCATGGCACAAACTCATTTTAGAATGCATCTTTATGAAAAGAGCTAGAAAAATAAATCGTGGAGTCATGAAGTTCTAAGGAAGGTTCCCCCCAATGTCCCCAGGCCTTAATCCTGGGCAGGGAGGGGTACCCACTGATTCATCTCTTTCCAGAAGCTGGAAGATCTCCCTCACTGACCTGTCTGCCACTGAGACCTTGAAGGTTGGCTACCTCCCCTGTCGGCCTCAATGACCTCCCACCTACCCATACACCTCTGGCTACAGTGGGTTTTTCCCAGCCATTCTCATGCATATTGCATGTTCTGCTCTGTATGATATATAGACATGTTATAAGAAAGGGATTAGGAGACTCCTTTCAGTATAGTTGTGTGGAAAGTGGTTTTGATGAGAAGAACATATGGATTTGTGAACATAAATATAGTGTGCTGTGTACTACTGTCTAAGAAAGAGATGCAAGCTAAGGGTATGGGAAGAAACACACACACACACACACACACACTCTGACCTTGTGGTTAGCAGTCCAATGCTTACTACACGCAGATACACACACACAAATATATATGGTGAGGTGACAATAGATGAGAATCTAATTTCTTTGAGTGTGGAGGAAAGTTTCTATGCCTTATACTAAAAGTTTTGCTTATCTTCACTCTTCTTGTCTAGGAGTTAAATGTGCCCCTTCTTCTATTAAGTCTCTGACACTTGCTCCCAGCCCAGCACCATAAGCAGTCTGTCCAGCTATATGCCCTGCCCCCATTCTTGCTGGCAGAGCCTTTGTTGCCATTCACCGTGCATTTAGCAGGCCTCGGGAAACTAGAAGATGGAGGCATTGCAATGGCTTTTTTCATGCCTCTGCTTGTGTGCACTGAGGACAGGGTCCTTGGGAAATGTCCAGCCTGAGGTATTTATGTTGAAGGAGCCGAGATCCTCATGTTCTATAGATTGCTAAATCATTCATCTTTCTAGAGGGATGTGCTGATCAAAGTGAGCCCGTGTGTTTGAACTATTGCTTTGAAGAGGCTATTATGAATCCATAAGCCTTATCATATTTGATTGATATAATGTCAATCCTCAGGTTACTCACAGACCTGCCTCACTCCTTACCCTGGAGTCCCTGAAATGTATTAACTTCAAATGGGCTTTGGGGTGAAGGCTTTGTAGGACATGAATCTGACTTCCTTCCCCTCCAGGAGTGCTCAACAGTGTCTGAGACCAAAATGGACCGTGGGCTTGATCAGAAATTCTCTGTGAAGTAATACCTGCTTAACTGCTTGATCTTCCATAGAACACACA
>PVJH01032583.1:0-22522 GCA_004026705.1 Nesogale talazaci | reverse complement strand
CTTAGTGATTATCAGGTGGGCTGCTAACTGCTAGGTCTGCAGTTAGAAACCACCAGCCTGTCTGTGTTAGGAAGAGTGCATGATATGCAAAATAATGACAATCTGTAGATTATTAAGGGTTCGTGGGGGAGGAGGAGTAGGCAGGGAGGGGAAATATGGGAAGCTGATACCAGGGGCCTAAGTAGAAATAGGATGTTTCGAGAATGATGATGGCAACAAATGTGCAAATGTGGACTGCATACAATTGATGTATGTATTGATCATGATAAGAGTGGGATGAGCCCCCAGTAAAATGATTTAAAATGGAAAAAAAGAACAGAAAAAGATGAGGGAAACAAATGTACAAAAGTGCCTGACACAATGGATGTATGTGTGGATCATAATAAAAATTGTACAAGTCCCCAATAAAATGATTTAATTATTAAAAAAAAGAAAGTTGGGGGATTCTACTTCTCTAAAAAGTAATAGAAGAAGAAGCTCACAGGGGCAGTTATACATTGTCCTGTGTTTCGGCATAGTCATGATGGCAGTGGGTTTTGTTGGGTTCTTTGGAATCTCTTTATTTTAGAAATTAAATGGAATTTTGGCTAAATCCAAATGGAAGTTCACAAAATTTGTTCCAACCATCTGTATTTACTACTCGTGTCTGTTTTGGACCTGGGGTGACAGCATGGGGGCAGTGCAATAGTGCTCCACTGGGCTTTCCTGCTGTGACATTTCAGAAGTAGAGGCCGAGCCTTTCTTCTCTCACTGGGTTCGAACTGCCAACATTTCTGTTATGAGCACTGTGATTTGCCCTTTGTACCACACGGAGACTTTGTGATTTAATGTAGTACACTGTCTTGATTAGAATGTCAAGATTGCCAGTATTCATTTTAATATGAAAGATGTCTCCTTTAGAGATATATGTGAGTATTACACAAATGTTGAAGACAACAAAGGTCTATTGGTTAAGTGATTGGAAAACTGGAACTTGTTTAAAGAGAAGGAAGATTACTTTATTCAAGTTGAATAATCCATGTTAAATACAGTCACAAAAAAGTAGTAACCAATATTGAGATACTGAGCATTATTCAAGTGCTAGGCTATGTTTCATTTAATACTTGTTTCAGTCAAACTAAATTTACCATGTAGTCTGTGGACTATGTACATATGTAGGTCTATGTGTGTGTGTGTGTGTATATATATATATATATATATATATATATTTACAGGTTAAGTATTGAGGTAGCAGATAGACATTGGACCTCTACTCAAGTCCTCCCTCAATACAAGAACACTTTGTTCTAATAATCTGACATTCTGTGACACTCACTTTCCCAAGACAATCGCAGAAAGCAAAAGGGGTGCATAAGTTAGCACGGTTAAAAAGCTGATGGTGCCCGGCTTTTACAAGATATAACTTCTGGGGTCCTAAAGGCTTGAAGTTAAATATGCAGCCATCTAGCTTCTTCCACATGGAAGAAGCATGCCAGGCTTCTTGTGATCACAAGGTGTCAATAGGATCAGTCATCAAAAGACCCCAAATAAACATTTGGATCATTTTGCATCATGTTTATTCAAATGATAACCATCAGCATGAAGACCCAAAACTCATCTCTAGACAATTGGACATCCTCCCACAGAGGGGACCCAAGGAAGGCACGAGTCAGCCAAGGTACATTATAGTATCAATGAAGCACACAATTTTTTAGTTCTTTAATGCTTCTTCCCCCAACTATCATAACCCCAGTTCAATCTTGGAAACACAGCTAGACCAGAGCATGCACATTGCTACAGATAAAAGTTTTCAACATACAATATCTAAGACATATAATCCCGTCAGTGCAAATATTGAGATTAATAATACCATGAGTGTGTGAGGAAAGGTGTGAGGAAAAGGGGAAGAAAAGGGACATTGATGATCGACATATAACACCCCTTGCCCATACCCCAGGAGGATGAGCAACAGAAATGGGAGTGAATGGAGACAGTGGGTGGTGTATAATATGAACATGAAAATAATTTATAAATAATCAAGGACTCACAAAGGTGGAGGGCAGAGGAGGGACGGGAGAAAGAAGAGCTGATACCAAGCACTCCATAATGGCAACATATGTACAAATATGCTTGATATAATTCATGCATGGATTCTTTAAAGAGCTGTAAGAGCAGCAAATAAAATGATTTATTTAAAAAAAACATAGAGTGTCATGAATAGAAGTTAAAGTAAACAACCATAAGGTTTCCAATGTGAATAATAAAATGTAGATTTAATTAATAAAAAGGGAAAATAAAGTAGAGGTGTTGGAATTTATAAGATTACACCATATATTTACATTTAGACTTAATGAAATTCAAGGATTTGTGTAAAATAAAGGTTAATCTGAATTTTTTACTTGGAGAAAGGTTCTGACCTATTATTTTCGGTTTGAATAGCATATCTTATGGAAGATACTTAAATCTGGAAATGCTTGAGATCACAGGATTAAACCGAGAATAGAAAATTAGAGAAGCATCCACTTCAGTTAGAAAATATTGAAGTACTATAGAATCTATGATAGGTTTGTACCCGAGTAAGAAGAGAAGTGGACAGTGATGCCAGAAAGCATTATAAAATGAAGCTGTCCAAAGACTGGCCAGTCTTGTATATTTCCATTGGTGGCTCATTGATAGGAAAGTTATAAAATGAGTCTGGAAAGTCTGCCTATTGCTGACCATTTTTCATTATACTTTAGAATAATGTGGTTCTAATTTGGGGAGAATTGTTTTTACTTATCATCTCTCTCTCTCTTTTTGGTCTTTTTGTACATGACGAAATATATAACATTAGGCTGACTCACCACCAGAGGCACTGATGCAGCCTTTGCTATTTTTGCAGCTGGTGACAGATATTTTTTAAACAGCAATGTTGGGACAGGAATGATTTTTCAGAACTATTTACTTTCTCAGCACTAAACATTTATTTGACTTCCCAGTAACCTGGGTAATTTTATTTCTAATTAAATAATTGCATTCAATTTCAAAAATCTTTACAAGTTCCAAAAAGCTTTGCTCCCTTTTCAATGACCAATATGACTAGCTTTATAAATGTTCAATGCATGACACTCATTCAATATGTTGCTTTCTCTTTTTTTTTGTCACGGGCATGTGTTCATGCAATGTTTGACTTTTCTCTCCCTTGGAATTGATGGAAAATATTCTAATTTCTTACTATGACAGATTACTACAAGTTCTGTCTTTCGCAGGTTTTATTGTATTTTATGGTAACTGGTCCTAACCACATGTTTGAGAGAATCAGTATCCATTTTAAAGCACAGGAACTCTTGTTCTTCTTACCCTGAAAGTGTTCTTTACATTTACCATGGAAGGAAGCAACTGCCACACAGCATCTTGTCAGCCTTCAATAAGTCCTCGGAATGAATGAAAAATAGCTGCTATTACCACTTTCCCTTAAAAATCATTGTGCTTAGTACATCCTTCTTGATGAAGTGTCACTGAGCTGTAGACTATGTAAAAGCCTATCTCAATGGTAACAATTTTCAGGTATTGAAAGGAAAAAGGATATGTGACATTATCTTCAGTGAATGCAAACGAGTTTTCAGTGCCAAAGTAGAGTTATATTTTCCCAGATGGGATATTAAATATTTATATGCATTTGCATTGACATTATGTTAAATGTTATCAATGTTCCTTTATAAAAATATGCTCTACCACCACTATATAAATAATATATTTTTCAATTAACTCCAGATCTCAAGTTAGTCTTTAAGACTGCATTTCTTTTTATAACCTCTTTTCTCTTGACACTATTAACCCTTCTGATCCCGAAGCAAAGAAGTCATCTTTAACTTTGATTCAAAGCTAAAATTTTTTTTCAGGGAGGAAATTTGCTTTGTCCTTGATTTGAAAGATAAAAGGGGTTCGTAGATGGTCTCTAAGAGTTGTATAAATTCTTTTAAGTTGCATGCTATTCTGTAAAGAACCTTGAGGGTATGTCTAAAAGACAAAAACAAACAAGAAACTTGTGGGTACATATGAGATACATAATTTTCTTTTTGGGGTATCCAGACCTTTCATCAGAATCTCAAAACTCAAGCCACTAAAGAATTTTTAAAGGATTGAGAGTGTAGCTGATGTTTCAAATACCTTGTTCAGAAATTTAACAAACTACAGGATTTCTGAAGGGTAGTTTTATAATTGGATCTATTATAAAGGAACAGAGTTAAAGACATAAATGAACAATTCATGTCAAAGTTTGATTTTGTCTCAAAGTTTTCTACATTATTATATATTTCTGTCTCTGTCTCATACTCATTTGCTTCTTAACTTAATGATGCTACTGTATTATATTACCATACCAAAGTAATTAGAAATGATTCTTAGCATTACATTTATTCCTTACATCTGACACAGAAAAATGAAAGCACATGACTAAATAAAACATTTTTAAAAATATGTTTTTCAATTCTGTAGGCAAAGATGTGATTTTATTTCTTAATTTGTTTATGTTTGACTAGTGAAATTAAAATTTTGTTGATATGTTATTAATTATTAATATTTAAATTTTAATTCTCCACCATTTTGCTAATCAATTTTGATTCATAAAAGTACTTTTTATATTAAGGATATTAACTTTCACAAATTTAGGAAATCATTTCTACTGTTTATTGATTTTGAATTCTAATTGGCTCTGATCTGTAAAGCTAGACTTATTTGCATTTAATTCACATATAATGTGATTTAATTATTAAGTACTTAGAACAGTTGTAAAATTCTTACCATAATCAATTTAATAAAATTTTTTTCTCATATTCATCGTTCTTAGTTCCTACTCTCATACAACCTCACCTGCTATGATTAATCCAGTTATTATTTCTATGGATTTACTTACCCTGGATTTTATATAAAGAAAATCATACAAAACACAAACAAGCAAAAAACAACATTGACAAAAGAGAAAAACCTGAATCAAGAAAGCAGAAAATATTAAAAATAGAAAAATCACCATAATGAGTCAAAAGGGAAATCAAGTGACGTGGAGTTACATTTTAGCCTAACTACATGTGTCATAATACACTTTACAATGTTTTTGTCTGATAGCAAGGCTATTCACATTCCTGGACTATGGTGTGAGGGATTCCATCGGAAGCTTAATTCCTGAATGCAAATAGATTTTGGGCTTCTTCTGTTATCCATGGCCTTCTGCAAGCCAGGTGTTTAGAATTTAAGATCTGATACAGCAAATTTTGATGTTGAATTGGAGTGAGGAAGGGCATCATGAAGTCTTCATGCATGTCATCGTTCAGTGTATTCCCTAAGTATAGCCAAGACAATGTTCTGTTTGTTTGTTTTTTTAAGCTAATCCTTGGCTTTTATTGTTGGTTAAGGGGAAACAACCCCCTTCATTGAACATGATACTCTTTCAATGGAATATTGGAGTTGTTCCAAGTAATCCTGATGACGTAATTCCTAACGTAAATCTTATATATCTCATACATGCAGAGCTATTGTTTTAGCTGTAGATTATTGCAGTCTTTTGCTGGCACTTAGCCAAGTCTTTTAAGTAAGCGACTTTCAGAAAAAAAATATAGGCCAGTCATTAACCTATACGTTATCCTTTCTCTAACGAGATTTTTGCTGCAAATAAGTTTACATGTGAAACTAGTATTTTAATTAGGGCATTTAGCCTATCAACAGATATAAGGGTGTACCAAAAAACCCCAATTTTTTTCACAGCTATGTATTTAAATTTATTTTACAAAGCAACCTTATATCACCTTCAAAGTACTTGTGTACTTAATACATTTGTCAAATCTGTGACGATATTCTTGGAAACACTTTGTAAACTCATTTGTGTGGATGGCTGACAACACCTCCCTTTTTTTTTCTTCACCTCTTCTATGTTGTCAAATTGTTGACCTTTCATGTTCCTCTGTATTTGAGGAAGCTCAAAGAAGTTTCATTGAGTGAGGTCAGATGAGTCAGGTGTGTTGGGTGAGAGAGGCATGCTGGTGTACTGAGATGGCTGTGTGAGCAGGTGCATTGTCATGGTGGCAAAACCAGTCCCCCGCCACCCCTCCCCCCATCTGCCACATATCAGCCCTTTTTTTGTTGTTGCACACTATTATGCAATCATTTCAAAACCTCTAAATAGAAAACTTGACTAGCAGTTTGACCTGGTGGAACAATGCACTACAAATTGATATTTTTGACCACTTGGGGAGTTGATGGATCACCAGAGCAGGGTTTGTCATCAATACACATTTCACCTTTTTTGAATTTAGAAAATCATGCATACACTTGTGTTTTTCCCATAGCACTATCCTTGTAAACTGTGTTCAACATCACAATAGTTTCTGAAGCTTTTTTCCTGTGTAGTAAACACAGTTTCACAGCTGTATGCTGTTGTCTTAAATCAGCTATCACAGAAAAAGAGTTTTGTGCCAAACTGCATGGAAAAATTCACTGTGGCCAGAGAGAACCATCCCAGGTGAAACTACTGACTGCGCTAACTCTGAGCAAGTTGTTTTTGATGCTCATGCTTTCTGGGGAGCGGGGTTGGGGAATGCATACTATGAAAACTCCACACAGCAGGCTTTTTTCTGCTTTCTTTAGGGGGGCACCCTTGAGTATCTGATATGTGTTTTATGCTGTAGGAGATGCAAAAGTAAAGAAACAAACAAAAAACAAAAACAAAAACAAAAAAACCCCAGCTATGTAGACAAAATATCTGACCACCTAGGGACTACTCATTTATATACTTTATGATACTTTAAAGAAATGAAATAAACAAGTAAGTAAATATGTGAGACATTCCCCTTGAAAGATTAGCAATTTTGACATTTTTAATACCGGACTAACAGTGCTGTTTCATAATTTCCATGCTTTTTTTTTTCAAAAAAAGCATTATTCATTAATCACATTTTAAAACATGTCTTGTTTTCTCTAAATTAATATGGACTTTTATCCCTTTTTCTATGGAGTTCCAAATTCTGGAAGAAATTTTACAGTTCAAAGTAGGATCAAAATCCACCTTTTCCAAGTAATGGAATCGAACTGCAATCCAGTATAAGAGTAATACTTGGTAAAATTGTCTCCTGACCCATTTACTGTGTTACATGTACCTCCCAATCCATTAATAAACAGATACATAGAAAAAAATAGGGTTGCTTTTTTTTCATTTTAACCTACCTTGAAATAAAAAATATCAAGTTTAGAAATGCAAAGAAAAAATCTATTTAGGTGGTAAGTTTAAAAAGGATGCTCCTGGGAAAACTAAAGCCGAGGAATGAATCGCTCTGTTGTCCATGTTGAATGAGTCATCAAGAATGTGGGATAGTTGAAAGAGAATAAACTTTTGACACAAACATTGAGAATGTAAAGTTAACAGTGCCATCCTCTTTGATTCTTAAGAGTATATTGCTTCTATAAGTTGCAAATAAGTTGACTGCTAACCCTACTGTTTGTTATATCTAACTCTAATTTCACAGTCATAGACTATACATCTAGTTTGTAAGATTTTTGTGATCGCCAGAAAAAGAAATTTGAATAAGAAAGTGTCTTGTAGTCTGAAAATCCTGTCTATGAAGAGTATATAAATGTTAATGGTTTCATTTTAGTCAAGTGTTTAAGGTAACTATGTAAAAGTGTGTAGTGTTATTTTAATCACTGTCATTCTTGAACAACTTGCTATTAAACCTCTTTAGTTGTCTGAAGCCTAATTTCGCAAAGTATGCTGAGTTCAAAAGTAATCATAAGCTATGAATGTTAGGAATATTCAAACCTAGACTTTGTGATAAGAATTAGGGATATATTGAATTTAATTAAAAACGCATTCACTTTAATAAGAAATTGAAACCAAGTATTTCATAATTTCAGCAGTGTTCAGTTCAACATTGACATTCTTGCAGTTAGCTATTTTAGCATCCTCAAGAGATGCTTTAATGTTTTCCTATTAGCTTCCTAATTTATCTTCGTAGGCTATGATCAGAAATCACTATTTTTAGTGCTGTGTTTATCCTTATGAATTTGATCTTGGATGTACAGTCCGTAATATGGGGTGGTGGTGGAATATTGCCATGTCACTCTACTTTTGAACTCTATTTTTATTCTATATGATCCATTTAAACTTGATATAATGGCTATCAATAAGTCAGTTGCTCTTCATCCAAATTGGGAATTTGATACTGAAACTGTGTCAGACTCGAACTCTACTCTCTAGCATTTCTCCCTGACTGATTTTCATTAGACCAGCAGACATTGTTCAGGGGTCCTCTGGATAGATTCCAATTTCAAGTCTATTTGTTAGCAGTAAGTCTGTTAACCATGGTATTACTCAGGGGGATTCCTTACTTTGGTTATACCCTAGCTATACCTAAAAGTCTATCACGTTAGCTGATGGAAGGCTTTAAATCTTTACAAATAATGAATTTGTAGTAATCTGAAGCTACACACAACAAAGTCAGTTCTTACCAATAGCAAGTGAGTTTTCAACAATTTCAAGGCTGTTGTATAATAGAAACAAGAAATTAATTTTGCTGAATCTGATGAGCCATAAACTATCAGAAGAACTATGATTGAACATTGAAGCTTTAAAAACTGTAGTCTCTGGGACAAGAAGTTTGGCAATAATAATTATCACTGTTTATTATTGTTTAAAAAAGTAATATATGAAGTTCCAAATAATTCATGGAAGAAATGGAATTAAAAGGTAACGGGATGTTTCCACAGCTTTTTGAAGCCCACTTGTATACGAAAGTGGCTGCACAATAACTGCAGTTGCGGGTCGGCATTTCATAGATATGGGTCCCTGGGAGGTGCCATTGGTTAACAAGCTTATTTGTGGATGTGAATGCTTGCTCATGGCTCAAGTTCACTGTGACCTCTCTGGAAGAAAAGCCTGGTGACTCACATCTAAAGAGCAGTGAGTGAATGCTCTGTGGGGCAAAGTTCTACTTCGAGTGACTTTGAGAGTAGCTGAGTCAGGTTTGAGTGGAGTACTGTGGATTCGGCTTGTTTGTGGTTTCTCTTTTTTTCTACTTTTAATAGACATTAATTAAATGTATGAGAATCTGAAAAGAATGAAGCAGCAAGGGATATATCCTACCAAATAATGCTCTTTCTTTTATTTTTTTCTATGCCAGCCAAAACCCTTCCCCTTAAAGATTATTGAAAAAAAAACAACCCCCTCCAAAAAAAAAAAAAACCACCACCACCAACAAAAAAACATGAATAAAGTACATTGGATTGACTCAGTTAACTATTTTTACAAGCTTTATGTGTCTTTTCAATCATTCAAATTTTTTCACTTCCGAAATCTGAAATTGAAGATTCTGAACCACCTAGACTAGGATTTGAGGTCACCCGAAGACTCAATGTTCCTATCTCCATCTACTGGCAGGGAGGAACTATACCCAAGCATCTGGACTGGCATAGAAAAGAGGAGAAAGATCATTTTAAAGGTAAGCAAACAATACATTTCTATTTACTTTAGAATAATAAACCTTTCTTTTCATAACACTCCTCTTTTCATTGTACTCTCATATGATCAAGGTTGATAAAGTAAACCATCTTGCAGGTGAATGTTTTTTTAAGGTACTTTTATCTGATTCTTAATAAGAATCAGTTAAGGCTGCCTTACTTTCACAACAGTAGTCTTTCCTGTCCATGCATTGTATGTTTCTGGTTTGTCCTTCTGTTCTTCCCACGCTGTTTCCCAGCCCTACTAATCATTTAACTGTGGTGTGCTTACTGAAATGTATTTCTGTTTCTGTGTGTTCGCTACAGAAATGTCTCTTTGACATATTCAGTTTAATCTCAACAGTCCTATTGTTATGGATATAGGGAGTAGGCATATGTTTTAATGTTATTTTTAAAGAGTCATTTTCCCCATGCTTTGTTTTTCTTTTCTATCAGCAGATAGAAAAATCAAAGCCAAACTCTCTGTCATTAAGGTGATCCAAGTGATAGTGACCATATAAATCAGAAGCAAATGATCTCAGTGGGTTTCTGAGACTGTAACTCTTTATAGGAATAGAAAACCTGGTCTTTCTCCTGTGGCGTGGCTGGTGTTTTGAAATATGGACCTTGTGGTTAGCCGAAGGCACACTAAACTGCATCACCAGGGATCCTTATTGGCAGACAGTCCTCTCACTGCCACCCGGTACATGGATACTCAGAGTACCTCTACAGGGTAGGGGAGAAGCAGGTTTTTGAGACTCCCACTCTCCGGTGAGTTGCTGCTGCTGATTTCAAATTGCTGACCGAGCGACTCAAGGGCCAGTGCTTAACCACTTTGCCACGAAGGCTCCTATCAGAAGATTGGACCTTGAAAATGGTTCATTGATTGAATACAATGTCTATATTACTGTTTTTTGCTGATTATTTGTTTGTTCTTTTATTCCCCAAGAAAGCATAATTTCCCTTTAGAATAGTGTTTTTTAAGGATGTAGTATTAAAAGTTTTTGCATTTTAATGGCTACTACAAATATGTTGATGATTTGCATGGTTGTACAGATTCATTGAGCTTGAATCTTGTGTTTTAAAACATTAAAATAGTTCTCAAGTATGAGGCATAGTTCGTTATATATTAACCAGTCGTTCTTAATGCATACTTTTCTTAAAAACTTGTCCAAACCTGAGAATAGGCATAGCATAGCTATCTGTCTTGATGATTGATACTATTACAGTTGCTACAGTTAAATAATTTGCATTTTTTCTATTTTAGTTATTTTTGACACTACCCCTCTTTGTATCAGTACATTTGTCCTCATCTTAGTTCCTTTTTCTCCAGGAGAGGAAACTATGAATTTATAGGTGCATAGGTTGAGGGCTTTAAACATCAAAATTATATTTCTCAGGCAAGAATTTTCCAAGAAACATTCTGTTCATCCAGTGCTGTTCACTTGCTGGGGCGGGTCGAGGGGTGTGATATCTGCAGCTGGTCTCTTTGCTAACTGTTGGACAAGAAGAGCTTCTCAAATCTTTTGGCATCCAAGAATGGCCAACTGACAGACAAGCAAATCACCTAAAGTATTTCCCTACGGTTACAAGACAATGAAGTATATATTTTTGAATAAAGAAGAAATAGCTGATATTTGAAATGAAGCCATGTGGTCTTTGCAAAGTCAAATTCACACCATATTTTAAGCAAAATATCTCCTTGAGCACCTATTCTGGTGTCGGTTCTAGCTGCTCTATCTAGTCCTTTTGGACTTTGCACTTTAGTTTTCATTTGAATCTGTAGTTATAAGCCAGCTATGGCATATGCTAGTACATTTTCTAATTGTCATATTCAATCAAATTCTAGACTAAAAGATATTTGAAATTGCACTTATTTAGTTTTTTTTGCTGTAAACCAGCCCGATGATAAGCGAACGTGATAATACACTTGCATGCTTGTGTGTTCTTGGCATGTCTGTAAGGGATCTCAAAATCTTTCTTAAAATTGCTTTGGGAAAGAAAACATAAGCAATCCATTTTCCACTGAGATTATGTAAATTAATTTATATTCTCCATTCATATAAAAGCCTCACAATTATATGTATATATTTGCACATTTTCTATCTGTTTATGATAGACAGGAGTTTTTAAACGTGGTGTATGGGGTGGGGAGATGATGTTTTCCAGCAGGTGAGACTGGTTAGAACATTGATGAGCATAGTGCTACTTAAACATGGACTAGGAGTGAGTAAATGTTTCTTGGTGGCATAATGGGTTCTTCATTCATCTGGTAACTGAAGGTTGGCAGATCAAATCCACCATATACTTTGCACGATAAAAATGAAGTTATCTTTTTCCCATAGAAATTTACAGTCTTAGCAACCTTGGAAAATCAACTTTGTTCTCTCATGTAGGCTTGTGCTGATTCCAGTGGACTCGATGATCATGCTATTTTTTGTTCGTTTGCTTGTTTGCTTTTAATGTGTAAGGAAGCACACTCCAGTATGACTCCTCAACATTTATTTCTAATATCATCATGTCAAAGAGCTGCTAAAATCAAAGATCTCGCTACCAGTATACATTTCAAAAATTGCTTATGAGAATGCAAATACTTTACCATGTAGAGGCCAGCATTTATTAACATTTCAACATAAGACAGGAAGACATGATGTGTATAAAAGCTCAAACTCACTGTGAAGGAGGTGATTCTGATATCCACCAGGCCTAGAGGACAGAGTTGAACTGCACTTAGGTCTCTGAGTCTGTAACTTTTTTTTCTTCCCCCAATTCTGTAACTTTCTGGGAGAAGAAAGCTTCATCTTTCTACCACTGGTGGCTTTGAACTGCTGACCTTGTGATTAGCAGCTCAAGACATAACTCACTCTGCCAGCAGGGCTCCTCAAATAGAAGTTACCAAATTTATTATTTTTTCTGTGTTTGGAAACCAAACATAAGACATTTATAGGCTGAGTTTTGAAAAGCAACAAAATGCGAGATATAAATAAGAAACAATACTTTCAATTATCAGTATTAATGATTACTGAATATATAATATTCACATAAAAGTTTGTCTGTTTTGTTGTCTCTTGAGATTCATTTACTCAGAACTCAGCCCCAAAGATAATTTAACTGCATTAAATATCCATTAAAGCATAAGTGAACAGAACATCATTGCATTTTGTATTAAACTTTAAGTTTATATTGAGTTTTATTATAGTTTTTATTGAAACTTATAAATATCTACACATGAAAAATGCCAGTACTTTATTTAGACATTATGCTACTGTTTCTTGAGGTTCCTGGGGAAATTCTCCAATTTGAATTTTGTTAATTATCTAACTTACCCACTGTGAAAATTGAAGGTTTTTTTAAATGGATAAAGTTCTTCTTTGAAAATATTTTTGAGTAAACATGTTTGTTTGTTTAAAGGGTATAAACTATGATTTTATTTAATCACAGCTAGGTTTTGTCATATCAGTATTATTTGACTTTAATACTTAAAAATTTCAGAGCTTTTGCTATTTCATCAAAGCTTTTCACATTGAATAATGGTTTTAATCCAGTTAAAGAACTAATGGATTGTGCTTGAAAAGTAAATTGTGAATCTTTAAGATTAATGTTTCCTTGTTAATGGGAAGAACTTCTAATTAATCTCTTACTTTTATTCTGGTTTTAACCACTTTGTAGTCTCCAGAACAGTGGGTCTCATCTCAACCCCTTTGGGGGTCAGACAACACTTTCACAGGGTTTGCCTCATTCATAAAAGCTTTAAGAAGAATTCATATTTGGTTTTGTGGTCTATTAGGAAGATTATTACCAGTTTGTCATTATTGAGTTTCATTTTAAAGGGCATATCCCATTGTGTAATACCAAGATTGATTATTGTTACCAACACCTTGAGTTTTATCAAATTATGTTATCAAATCTTTACCATTTCTGAATCACACACTCCACTCAGCCCTAGACAAATGTTACATATCACACTAGCTATGTGAGTTGAGCTACATATAGAAAGAATTCTTTATGATACAAACTGGGATATTTTGAAAAGCAAAAGGAAACTAATAATAATCACATGAGGAAAGCAAGTCTAATCAAGGGCTACACTAAGCTTAAATATATACTCTATCAGCAGTGATTGTGGTTGCAAATATATAAGAATCTGTGGTCTTATTGGATAGAATAGTAAAAGTGATTTATTTACTCATGTATTTTAGGAGTCCAGAATTAGAGTGAGTTCATAGTGAAGCATGATCTGGGAGCTAGGTCCATTTTTTTGTGCTACCATGAAGCCCAGTCTCCTGAATTGACTTGTCAGCCTGCCTTAGTTCAGGAGCTCAGTGTGACTGCTCTTGTCTTAGACTTCTAGGCTATATTGCTATGCACAGGCAGTGAGCTATTCTCACACTCACTTGTGGGACAAAATTCCAAGATTCCTACCAGTTTGCCTCACGATAAGATAATCTGTGGGCCAATGAAAAAGGCTTATATTGGTTTTCCAATTTTACTTCTGGATGAGGTCAGTTCAGCCTTCAGAGTGGGGCCAGGAATGCCGGGATAATGTCCCTCATTGCAGAGGGAAGTTTTGTTGCGCACATTCGGAGTACAGGCCTCCATTTCTTACCCTTATGCATGATCAGTAAAGAAGCTAAAAGCTGAATTCTTGTACTTCTTACCAGCTCACGTTAGAATTTCAAGCTGCTTCTTCCTTTTTTATTTTTTATATCATCTTTTATTGGAGCTCTTACAGATATCTTAATCTTTCATTGCCTCAAGCCAGAGTTGTACAACTGCTACCACAACAAACTATTTTTTTAAAAGTAATATCAGGTCAAGAAAATGGTAAAATTGGGCTGAGCCCTGGTGGCATAGTAATTGTTTGCGGGACTGTGCCCACAGGGTTGGCGGTTCAAATTCAGCAGCAGCTCTCCAGGAGCAAGGCTGGACTTACTACTCCCACCAGGGAGCAGATATGCCCCCCCAAAACAAACAAACAAACAAACAAAAAGAAAATGGTAAAATCTGCATTGTTGTCCTCAACCCCTAGCTTTAATAAGAATGTAGAAAGTAGTCAAAGCATTGAGAATATTGCATTAAAAATCACTGATTAATAAAATTTATTTCCGTAAAATCAGATTTCTTATACAAACAATTTTGTCTTACATACACTGACATCACCAACTGAACACCTGTTAGTAGCATGCTTTGTGCTTGATACTTGACACCATTTCTCCTTCACTTATATATTGGTTTGTAATTATTAAAGAGACTATTTCATATAAATAGTACTTATTGAACTTTAGAACAGCTTGTGCTTATCTCAGCTAAAATAAATGCTAATATCAAGTGACTGTCCTAAAACAGCAGCGTCTATCAGCCATCGATTCATATTTCATAGTTTTAGATAAAAATGATGAATGTGATTGTGACAGTTTCAGAGTATGGGGACATTGTTCTTTCATAGGGAAAATTTATTCTTGTCATTCACATACAATTTACTGTAGACAACGCTAGCTTTATTTTAATATTTTCAATTTTTTAAAGCTATGGGAAATGATAAAATCAGTGATACAACCAAAATTTGAAACCACATTTTCCATTCCTGTATTATTTTTTTTACCAGAATTAGAATTTAAAGTATTAAGTATATAAATGTGGTGCCTTGCTTTAGTACAGGATTGATGTTGAGAGTTAGTGGAGAAAGACTGATGTGAGATGTGAAGCCTGCACATTTGTTCTCTACAGAATCAAGGAAGAATGAACCAAATTTCTGTGGAATTTATGAGAATAAGCCTGACATGAAACTGGTGAATTTGGAGAAGATATTCTTTGGTTTAAAGGGAAAGTTTTTCATTCACGGTTAATGGGAATGAAAGCAGAAATAGAGATATAAGCATACAGCAAGATTAGAGATAAATTAGAGTTTATCACAGACAAAAAAAACTGAAATAAAAAGCAATAGACTAGGAGCAAAGCAAGTCACGTAAAAAGACCAGTGACAATTAATATTGGGGCATGGGAATAGATACAATTCCATAACAATGAAAGAGTGAATACTTAAAGATACATGGTTTTACAAATAGTGAAAATAACACATTTGGAATCAAACACATAATAAAAATCTCACAGAACATCTGTGAAGTTTGCCATTTTAAAGGTGACATCCTGCTACAGTATTGTATATGAGAAACAAGGAATCAGAATTCTTCAGAACCCTTAAAGAAATAGAAGATTTGGGAACCATTTCTTTTGGCCTAATCCTTATGCTTAGAAATCCATCAGTATAACACATCAGCAAAGAGAAGAATTTGCATGTGCATCTTTCTTTTTGAGTTATAGATTTTGCAGAAATATGTTGGGCAGTGCTTTCTTTAATAAATAATATATTCAAAATCAATAGCTATTTCTTTATTCTGACTTTTTATTTCTGCATTATTTTAATCATAATAGTTTGGAATGATAGCACACATTGTGAAATCGCAGTACTTTTAATATTAAACATTTAATGTGTGCAGAAGTAATGCTATTCTGTAAAATTAAGTTTTCTGTGTGCACATATAGTAAATTTCAGTGTTTTCATTATTGAGAACCCTTCCTGTCTTTTTAATTTTTGGTGTGCTGTTTTGGCCAGTGTCATTAGTGCCATCAAGTCATGTCTAACCCACACTAAGCCTGTGTGTGTAACAAGCACCACCTGGTCCTGGGTCATCCTCAAGATCATGGTAATTCCTGATCCCACGGTGGCAGTCACTGTTTCAGTCCATGCCAGGGAAGGTCTGCCACTTTTTTACTTACTCATTACTTTAGCAAGCAGAGATTCATCTCTGCCAATAACATACTTAAAGTATGTGAAACAAAATTTCAAGTCTCAAATCAGAACAGAGCATTCTGGCATTACTTTTTACAAGACAGATTTAATATTCTTTAACAATTTATTCTATAAGTAAAATGCATTAATCCTCCATCAGTGTTCTTTATTCAATGTCCACCTTTCATATGCACATGAACTTACTGAAAATACCCTGGTTTGGGCCAAATGCACCTTAATTTTCAAAATGATATCCTTAATCTTCAACAGTTCACAGCAGTCTTGTTCAGGAAGTTGACCAACGCAAGATTTTATTTGCTCTCTTAACACTGCTTCCATTGGCATTGGTTGTGAATGCAAACAAAATGAAATCCTTGACAACTTCATTCTTTTTTTGTTTTATGTATCATGATGTGTCCTATTGCTCCAGTTATGAGGATTCTGGTTTTCTTTGAGTTACATTCCTTAAGGAAAGCTGTAACCTTTGAGTTTTCTCTAGCGAGTGATTCAAGTCTTTGCTGTGTCATTTGCGAATCTAAGTTAGTGTGTAGCATGCCACCAACGGTGAGGTGTGCTTCATTGCATCAAGCATCTACATTATCTGCTCCGTATTTTTCAATAGTTCTACCCCATGATGGTGCACAGCAATGTAGGGCTTTCAAAGAGATTGTGGAATATTTCCATTATCTCTTCATTTTATTCTTCTAAACATTTCTAAGGGCCATTATATGATCAAGACAAGTACTATATATTTAAATTTATCACACTATAACCTATTATCGGAGGTTAAAGTATTTGTTCATGTTCAAGATATACTAGAAGGAGCAAGTTGTCAATATTCTAAGGCTTTGATTACCAATGTTTATTGTTTTATATTATATTTCCCTTGAATATATTATGCATTTAGTCAAAGGAAACATATGACAAAAGAATCACAAAATATATTCCAGTCTCATTCCTAAATATAGTTGTAAAGTTGTAAGGTTGTAAAGACTGCTTTCAAAATAACAAAGCCCTAAGTGTAGTCTTTATTTAGTAAAGCTTCATTTTTGCTCCTTTGTTTCTTTGCTGTTCTCTTTTTGATGATAGGTTTAGTTGTTGGAAATTTACATAAAACTTTGACAGCCATCTGTAAATCATGTGTTTAGTGTCACAGTATTTTAACTTAAAAGAAAATTTACAATTCTTATGCCACAAATAAGGCATACATTTTCAGCCTTTAATTTGTGTTTTAATTATAACCTATTACAATTGTGCATTATAAAGGAAGAGTATATAAACATAACTGAAATATATAAAGTTTAGCTGTGAGGTCTCTGAAAGTTTAAAAATAGAATTCTGAACTTTTCATAACTGTCATGTTCTAGACTATGAAAGGAAACACCACTATACTTGTGCCTTCTATAAGACACTCGTTGCTAGGAGCAAAGAGAAAATGTTAAATTTTAATATATTTGACTGAAAGTAATTGAATTCATGAAAAAACCTTCAGTTCTCAAATGAGAAAAAAATGCTTGACATTATGAAATATGTAGGATTTTGGGAGAAAAATTAGATAGTAAGAAACAACTTTTTGTAGAATAAATTTTTCAAAGCACATTTATGAAATTGATTTTTACAAGTGATGCCTTTCCTGGTGGTATATGTTCAAAATCGGGAGGAAATTGATTGGACTTCGTAGTTGTACCTGTGGTTTCAGGAGCTGTCCTGTTCCTGGTTGCCATGAAATTGGCGTCCACTCACGGTTACCATATGTAGTAGAGTACACAATGTTTATCCTCTGCAAGCTTTATGATCATTGATTGGCTTGAGCCCCTTATTGTAACTGTTGTATCAGTCCATCTCTTATAATGGACAATCTTGAACTTTTCTAGTCATAATGTTCTCTTATTTACGTCTCCAAATCAAACCAGTACCGTTCCGTCACTTCTGATGCACACCGAGCCTCTGTAGTGTTTTGGAGATGGTAAATCTATCTGTCTCCTGAAGTGCAACTTGTTGGTTTATGCAACAGCACCACCTGGGTTGCTTCATGTATGTTGTCCTAGTCCTCAGGAGGATCAAAGCGGTATCAACAAAAGGGAATACACTTCTGTACAGGTTCTACACTGCTGATGAAGTATTTATGAACTAAGAAGAAAGGCATAAAATGATTTATTTGACCTAAGAATCTTATCACATGGAAAGCCTATTTACTACTGCATGATGAAGCTCCTTATAATGTGTACTGTAAACATTAAAAAAGATATTTTTACTTTACCTCTCTGCTCACTTTTCTAATAGTATGCTACATACACACTGTGAAGTAATACCAAATTAATTGCTGAAAGGATCCTAATTTTTTTTAAGTTTTAGAGAATAATAAAGCCATCTTTAGAATCATACTTATAGCTTGTCAAAATTGTTTTGATTGTTTAAGATAAAACATTGTTCTTTAATCATAGTAATGTTCAAATTGATCTATGACCCTTCACTTTTAATTTTATTTCTATTTCTATTTATTTTTATTTCTTTCTATTATAATTCAAGAATTTTTTATAACAGTATTCATATTTTTTAATCAATGTGAAGTATTTCTAATGAATTTTGATGAACTATATATTAAATGAAAGGTTACTGTGACTCTATATTTAATTGTTACTGAAAATTGGAGGCCAGAATGGATGTGTGCAATCTACACAATTCTATACAATAGAATAGAAGGAATATTAATTTTCTAATATGGTAGTCTTAAAAACTGCCCATGATGTTAACTAACAACTGCAGGCTAGAGGTCCAGATACTATATTGCAGGAGTGTGTGCTCAGGTTCATTAAAAGCAGAAATGAAGGCATAACTTAGGCTCCATTTTTCTTAAAAAATGTTGAGAAGAATTTTCTTCCAACTTTATTTACGCCCTTTGAGATTTTAGAACTGAGGTAGTTGCTTTCTTATTATCATTCCTGGATTGTGGGTTTGGGAGCTTCCTGTAGTCTTTAAAAAGAATTGGCATACTATTTACATTTCATACAATTCAATAGTTCGTTCATATTAAGAAGAATTGTACAATCATAACCACAATCAATTGCAGTACATGTTCTTCATTCTCATTCCCATTGTTTTTAGCTCCCCATTTCTCTGCAGCCTCTCCTGCTATGTCCTTAGGTAATTATTAATCTAGTTACTGTCTCCGGATATTCCTACCTTAGATTTCATATACAGAATAACATACAAAACAAAATGGAGAAACACACAAAAACACCAAAACAATAACCACAAAATAAAATAGAAAAACCTTCCATTGAAAACAAAGTAGAAACTATTAAAAATTGAAGCAAATGTGGAGTGGGTCAAAGGGAAGATCAAATATATTTTACCCTAGTAGCATCTCCTGTAATTGACTTTACAGTGCTCTGTATCTGACAGCATGGCTATTCACATCCCTGGACTGTGGTCAGAGGGAATTCACTGGAGACGTAATCCACATCAGAATCCTGAAAATGGATTTTGGGTTTCCGCTTTCATCCTTCTGTGTTGCAATGGCTTCCATAGAGAACTGGGTGTTCAGACATTAATCTCTGATATTGTTCCCTCCTTTGGATTTCGATTATATTATTTGTAATCCTTGGATTGCATAGGCTAGTGTGCTTTTCCCCTGTAGATTAGTTGGTGACTTACTTAGAAGGCTGTTTATTTTAAGATATGTCTTTAAGAATCCAGGCCATAGTCTTTCTGATAGCCAGGCTCCCTCTGATTTCTTCATCACCCTTTATTACAGCACTTATAGCTTCAGTGATCTTTGATATAAGGCCATCTCCATCTTTCAAACACCAGTTAAACAAATATCTCTAATATCAACTCTGTATTCAAAAAGGATGTGATAGTCATGTAATTTTGTGTCAGTTTCAGTAGTTTCAGTTTTGGGAGTGTAGAGGTGGAATCTAGCTGTCAATCTGGAGCTAGCCAGTGAGACCTCTGTGTGGGCATGGCTTTCTCTTGAGAATTCTGGGAAATCTGGCTGTTTTTCCCCTTTGGAGTTGAGAGGTTCGTGGCTCAGTCCCTTGGAGATGCTCTACTGACAAGACATAAGGCCGACTCCCAGTGAGACATCCCGGAGGAGAAGTCACATGGGCTTACCCTGATGGGCTTACCCAGAGGGCTTACCCTCTGTCACTGGAAAAGCCACTCCTGCCAGTGCTAACACGCTTGAGAAGGTACCGAGACGTTCCTGCCAGCACTGAGATGCTTCTACCACCACTGGATACACAAGAGTGTGCACCCACTTGCCTGTGATTGTTCTGCTGTCATTACATGTGCTTCATGAGTTTGAAGGGATGAACTTTGTAGATTAGTATCAGACATATAGGCTAATATCGGACTTATGACTTCAAACTGGACAGGGCTGGGATATTTCCTCAATGTTCAATTTCTTTTGTATATAAACCTCTTTTTTATATACATATAAGTGTTTATGAATTTGCTTCTTTTGTCTACCCAGATTAACACAGAGGATTTTAAAACCCCGCTAGAATCACATCCACTAAGAAAATTTACCTTTTGTTTAACCTGAAGATAACTGATCAATAGCCTAATCATGGAAATGAGATCCCATCCTATGTAGGTTCTGCCCTTTTAATGGAGGAATTACTCAAGTGGGAGTCATGTAAGGTTTCTGCCTGCAACAGAGAGAGGTGATATCAGTTGTATGAAATCAATGAGAAAGGATAGAGAGTTTTAGTTATTTAAAAAATAGAAGGGCATGGGAATTAGTTGATTGAAAAAGGTTCATTTTATGGGAGAAGAAAAAAAATGCTGTTGAAGGAAATGACAAAACAGCAATGACTAGGAAGAAATAAGAGCCAAGAAAACAGTGGAGTTTAGTATAAAATAAAGAGTCCTGGTGGTGCCGTGATTTAAATATTGAGCTACTAATCCCTAGCTTGCTGGTTTATGACACTGACAGCTCTACGAGGAAAAGATGACTTTGTCTTCTTCCAAACTTTTTAGTCTGAGTAGTCCAACATGGCATTTTTTATTGTGCTGTAGTGTTGCTCTGCATCAGAATTTCATCAGTGACAATGAGTTTGGGATTTGGTTTGCCCCTGACTTTTGCCTACAGCAAACAGCTAAACACTCCACTATTACTCAGATTTGGGCAATTCAAACCCATCTGGTGGTGCCTCTGAAGACTACTTCCTAAAGCTCATGGCCACAAAAACCTAAGGAACACACACTTCTGCTCTTAATGCACCTGTTTTCACTATGTGCTAGCTTCATCTTGGCAGCATCTGATTCATTGTGCACATCTCCCACTAAATTTTTGCACAGCTAACTAAAAAATTTGAGCGAACTATCTTCTGTTTGGTGTTAAAACAATTATACCCAGCAAGATAGGCTACAAATAAAGGGAGATGTTTCTATGAAAATTTTAAACAAGTCAGACCTAGAGAGATGCCGAAGCTTTTCTTCAAAGAGTTATAAGAAGATATGAAACATAGCTTAACCATTATGATATTGAAGACAAGTACTTTCCAAGAAGTAAAAGTGGTTCAGTCAAAGCAAAAAAGATTTGTCAAGAGAAAAGTTCAACACTTTGGGGGATGCTCAAAATATTTTGCTTATTGACTTTTGAGATTGCCAAAGAAAAAGTTTGCTTATTTTGAGGGTGTTTTGAGAATATTAACCATAACTTCAGCAGAAAAACCCTTGAGAAAGTTTGACAAGGGAGTCCTTTTCAACTGTGATTATGTGGCTTTGCATTCTCCTCATCAAACAAGGCAACTTTGATAGTTTTTGTAGAATATTATGAAGTGTCTATCTGCTAGTCCTGATTTTGCTCATTTCATTCCTTTGTGCTTCTTCTTAAAAGTATCTCTTTAAAGGATACATATTTTCTTTTAACAATATGAAGAAAGAAATAAAACATACATAGCTAAATTCCCAGGACCCGCAGTTCTCAAAGGACAGATCAATTGGATAATAGCATTCCTTGCAAAAGTATTTTTCTTGCGATGTAAACAAATAGTTTATATTTTTATTTTGTATGTTTTAATGCCATTTCATCACAAACTTTTGAATCCTCATTATAAGAGATGCCCCCTTTACAAACGTGTCTGATCCAAAAAGGGGGACCTGTCAGGAGCCCTCCGGCCCAGACATGCTTGACCTGGCTACAGGCCGAATATGCCTGAACTCTGTTGCAGTTTGTTGCCTGGGGTTTGTAGTTTGTCGCCTTTGTAACTGTAAACAGCCCTGGCCTCTGAAGCCAGACTTGCAGCTGTGCTGCCATTCACTTGTTAATTTTGAAGATCA
>PVJH01032582.1:0-22520 GCA_004026705.1 Nesogale talazaci | reverse complement strand
ATATATGTACATAGATTTTCCCCGTCATATATATTTACCTATGTACATGTTGGTATATAGACCTCTATAGATGCTCTTTGCCTTCTAATGCCTTCCTCTATTTCCTTTTACTTTCCTCTTGTCCCATTATCATGCTCAGCCTTCATTTGGGTTTTAGTAATTCCTCTAGGTTACATTGCCTTTAATCAGGCCCTACCAGGCCTTTATTGTTTGGTTAGTCAAACTCCCCTTTCTCTTCCAGCTTTATTGAATAGTTTAAAATTACATTTCTATTTTCAAGGATTTCGGTTGCTTTTTCCATCTGGCTTTTTTGTTTGTTTCCCATCTGACTTTAAAAACTGATTACAGTAAATGAAACATCTAAGTGATATAGTATACAAGAATAACATCTTGATGTCTGAAAATGCATTTCTTTGCCATTCCTTATCAAGCTCCAAATTATGCTGTGAGTATTGATATATACTCTGGACTTTAGATTTAAGTCTTTGAGGGGGTAAAAAATGTTCTAAACTTTTGCTATCACCATATTTATGAGTATTCAGCATCAACTCTGTGATGCAGTTGTTCTGTTGAGACTTATCCTGGGGTCTCTGTCGCAGTCACATTTCCCTTCGTTTGGTCCCACTCAGCTTTATGGTCTATGGAGGGCCTGATGCAGATGTGACTTGATGTGACGGGGACGGAGGTCAGACCATCCAGGGTCGTCATTATGCTTAAAGTTACCCACAGAAGTTCATAGACACTTCCAAAATTGGTTTTATCTCCTACGTGGAAACACCTCAAGAAACCCAGCATGGGCCTACTGGTCTGCCTCTTCCCCATTCATTAATCCCTTATTCACCAGTGGCAAGGAAAGGGGGTTCTTTAACAAAGCCTACCAGGCCTTTTACACTGATTTTGGATCACTTGTAGTTCCCTTGTCCCGGGGTTTGTTACCACCACTTCCTTTCCTCACCTCTCCTTCTCCCATGCCCCCCTTCCACAACCTTTGGTCCCACTGTTTTCTCCTCCAGATTGTTTATCCTGCCTATCTTATCTAGATCTACAGAGATAATAATATGCATATATATATATACACACACACACAAAAGAGATAGCAAAACAAAGTTACAAAAGAAAACAAAAAGCCAATGATAAAAAGATAAGCCTGTAAATAGTTCAAAGACTGTTTGTTGACCTTTAGGAGTATTTTCCAGTTGAGTCTGATGGGGCAGACTGGCCCCAAAGTCTACTTTTTGTATTCCCTCAGGACTCTATTGCATGCCCTTAGTGTTTTGCCTTGATCTGTTTGAGTCAGATCAGGAGTAATTCCTATACTGTGTCTCCAGTGTTGGCCCCTCAAGGGCTAGGGGTCAGTCTTGATAGTGGGTCTGTGCCTATGACCCTTTCTGTGGGTTGGCTGCTCTGAGCAGGGATGTTGTCTTCAAGGCTTAGTGGGGCAGCCTGTGCTCCACTCTCTTTTCCTCTCACTTCATTTGCTCCCTTTACTGCTTTTTCCCTATGCCCCTTCTGCACTTTTTTTAAAAGCTTACCTCAGTGGACTCATTTTGTACTTGTCCTTTTGTGCTTATCTTACTTCACTTAGCATAATTTTCTCCAGTTCTTCCCATGCACTGATGTGGCTTCATGCTTTCGTCACAGCTTTTTAGCGATTGTATGTACCACCGTTTGTCTGTTGATGAAAATTTGGGTTGTTTCCAACTCCTTGCAATTGTGAAGTGTGATGCATTGAACATTGGAGCACAGATGTGTGTGGTTTGTTGCTTGCCTCTTCTGGGTAAGTGCCCAGCAGGGGGACTGTAGGGTCATATAGTAGCGCGATGTCCATCTGCTTTAGATAACACCAAATCAATTTCCATAGGGGCTGTATATACTTAAAGGTCCACCAACAATGGATGAAAGTTTGTCTTACCACAGCCCTTGCAACATTCGTTCTGATTTTCTGAATTAGGCAATCTTTGAGGGTGTTAGGTGGTATCTCATTGATGTTTTAATTTGCATTTCTCTAATGGCTAATGATCGGGAACATTTTCTCATGTTTGTTGGCCATTTCTTATTTCTGCCTTTGTGAAACTTCTGTTCAGGTGCTTTGCCCGCCTCTTCAATGGGATTATTTTTCTTTTTTTTTCATTTTATTGGGGGCTCGCACAACTCATCACAATCCACACATCCATCCTTTGTGTCAAGCACATTTGTTGTCATCATCATTCTCAAGACATTGGCTTTCTCCTTGTGCCCTTGGCATCAGCTCCTCATTTTTCCCTTCCACCACACCACCCATGAACCCTTGGTAATTTGTAAATTATTATTTTGTCGGCAGTACTTTTCTCAATCAGGCTAGAAAGTGGAGCTCTGAATAATTGCTAGAAATGATACTTGATAAGAATGTGAAATCAGTTCAGATTGACATATACTATCTAGTGAAATATTTTTGCCAAATGCTATTTGCCTTATCTGAAATGCCCTCTTTTATGAAAATATTACCTTTTCTTTATAATTTAGATAAATTGTTATTGTGGTAAACTATACAATAAAAATGATTATTTTTAGGGTTCAGCCCCGGTGGCATAGTGGTTGTGCACGGGACTGAGGCCCACAGGGTTGGCGGTACAAATCCAGCAGCAGCTCTCCAGGAGCAAGGCTGGGCTCCCTACTCCCACCAGGGCAGTGATGCACCCCCCCAAAAAAATGGTTATTTTTACCAGTGAACAGTCCAGTTGCATTAATCATATTTACAGTATATTATGCAGCCATCACTATTCCTAAAACATTTTCAGTACCTCAAATTCATTCCCCCCTTAAAGAGTATCTTCCCTTTTCCCAGAGCCCCTCATTCTTGACTATCATTAATAAACTTTTGCCCATGTACCTTTTCCTACGCTAGGTAGTTCATATAAGTAGGATGATATGGGACTGAGCCCCGGTGGCGTAGTGGTTGTGTGTGGGACTGTGGCTCACTGGGTTGGCGGTTCAAATCCAGCAGCAGCTCTCCAGGAGCAAGGCTGGTCCTCCTACTCCCACCAGAGGGCATATTATATCCAAAAAAGTAGGATATAATATTTGTGCTTTTGTGCCTAATTTTATTCAGCAATTGACAAGGTTCCTTATTGTGGTAGCATGTATCTGATCTTTGTTTTTCTTTATGGCATAATAATACCCTGTGGTGTGTGTTACATCTTACTTATCTGTTCATCAGTTAGTGAACATTTGGGGTCTGATGTTTCTAAATTTTGGATATTATGGATCTTTTTGCTGTGAACATTCATGTACAAGTTTGGTGGTTTTTAAAATCATTTTATTGAGGGTACTTAACTCATCACAATCCATACATGTATCTATTGTGCCTAGCACGTTTGTACATATGTTGCCATCATCATTTTCATAACATTTTCTTTCTACATGAACCCTTGGTATCAGCCTCTTGTTTTTTCCCTCCCTCCTTCCCTACCACCTTTCCCTCATGACCCCTTATAAATTATTTTTTTTCGGCGGGTGGCCACGCGGCCTGTGCCCCGCCCGCCCCGTCCCTCTTGAACGGGAGGGTGCAGGGCGCACGTCTCCCCTCGGCTTCCCTGCGTGCTGTCCAGTGGGCAGACTTGGGGACGGGCCTCCCCTGCCATTGCTGAAACGGCCGTCCACGACGACTTCAACAGCTGTTAGTGGAAGTTAAGGAGACGCCCCGGGCCAGGCGCCCAGAGTTTGCATGGCTGCTGTGGTCAGCATCCCGATTCCTTCTGGTGTGAGCGCAGGCTCCGTCGGGGCAGCACGGAGCGGTGCGCTTCAGAGCCCGCCCCCCGTGGGAGCTCAGTGAGACGCAGTGTACCCGAAAGTACCCCTTTTGCAGCAGTCTTGAAGTTTGCAGCAGAAGAATTTAACGAGTGCAATTATTACCAATGATGGAATAGGAATAAATCCTACAGACTGCTGGAAATGGCTTTCTCAAGCATGGCTCAGAACTGCGAATCATTCCTAGAGACCGCGTTGGAAGTTGTTAACAGCAGCTTTGAGGTGTACGCTTTCAGAATGAATTTCATTTTTGTGGAGGTTTCTGTGAAATTGCAATCAGGCTCTATAAAATATTATGAAAATGTCAATAAAAAATAAATTATTTTTTTCATATCTTACCCTGACCTCTATCTCCCTTCCCTCACCCTTCTGTTGTTCATCCCCCTGGTTGGGCGGGTGGGGGATTATAGATCAACACACACAAGTTATGTGGATATATACTAAGAGGCTTAAAAAAGTTCATGGAAAAATTCCATCATCCTTTAATTCCATTCTTCCATGAACCTTTTGAAACCCCTATATTTACATTTCTCATGGAACGAAATTACTAAGTCAAACGGCTCCCGCCGTGTGTGACATTTTGAGGAAGTGCCACGCAGATAGGCAAGTCAATATAGTTTACATTTCCACCAGTCTGTGTCAGGTTCCGATTTCTTCCTAGCCTCTCAGTAAGAGGGAGTCTATTGTGCCTCTTTTGTAGTATAACCGTCCGAGTAGGTGTGGAGTGCTAGATCATGGTGCTCTTGATTTGCTTTTCCCTTATAGCTAATAATCGTTTTTTTTTCACATGTGTGGTGACTACTTTTTTAATTACCCATCCTTGGCCTACTTTTCAGTTGCTTTTATTTTGCTATTGTGTTGCTTTTATAGTCTAGATATAAATCTCTTATCAAACTTACAAGTATGTTCTCTAATTCTCTTTAGTATCTCCTAATTTGCCTCCTTTGCTTTGCTTTTCTGATCCATTCTGTACAATGTCATCAGAAAGCTCTAACACAGAATTCCGATGGATTCTTTACTCTTACAGTGGCTTCTTCTTGCCAAATGGAGGAAATAAGCCTCATTTCGTGTGCTAGAAGAGCCTGGGTTACGCATTGGGCTGTGATCCTTATGGTCAGTGGTCTGAAAGGACCTACCTCCCCCCTGGAGAAAGACGGGACTCGGCTTCCGTAAAAGTTCTACCCTGTCCTGTAGGGTCACTGTGGGTTGGCAGTGAGTTTGAGGGTTTTTTGCTTCACATCTCTCTGTAGGCTCATCTTTGGTCACTGCCTACAGTATGATCATGGTTGGGTGGACAGCTTAAAACCTTGAGGTTTCGCTTTGCTGTTCTTCCTGGTTCCACACACCGTCTTTCTGCCTTTCCCTCTCTATCTGATTAAAACTCCTTTCTCTCAACCTAGCTATGTTCTTTGGACATCTTTGTAGCCCCTAGTCACCTACATTTCCACTGAAACAGATGTCACTGGCTGCTTCGGTGAAGATTTACTGTGTCAGAAACTAAGAACAGTTGATGAGTTGCAATAGACTTGGTGGCAGTGGTTGTGGGTTTGTTTATTTTCCCCATGTTTATTTTCTCTAGCTGCAATAACCTATTTATTTTTTTGCCCATTTAGAAAATACATGGTACATAGTCGGTATCTAATATTGAAAAAAAGCACCTTTATCGATGTCTTTGTAAACGTGATCTTACTTTCTGGTTTCCTTTTTGTAGATATGCTGTCGATGATGTTCCTTTCTCAATCCCTGCAGTCTCCGAAATTGCTGACCTCAGCAATATCATCAATAAGTTGCTGGAGGCCAAAAATGGTGAGTGTATTACATTTGAGAAGTTAGGTAATGGTACATACATTATATTTACTTCCTTTTTGCTTTATGTTATTATTCTGTATGAAATTTTATAACTAGACCATTTGTAAATTACAACATGGGATTCTATGCTGGAAAACAACTTTTAAAAATGCTCTGAAAGAAAAGTTTTCACAGAAGATTTACTTTTATTTCATCTGATTTTTAAGTATAAAAGTATATAAATGTCAAGTAAGACATTTGTGAGATATTTAAAATGTTATTGTATATATAAGTTATTGGCATGTAAATTTTTTCAATGATTTTATTGGGGACTCTTACAGCTCTTATGACATCACATACATTATTTGTATCAAGCTTATTTGTACACATGTTGCCATCTTCATTTCCAAATATTTTCTACTTGAGCCCTTGGTAAAAGTTCCTCTTTCCGCCACCCCCTCTTTTTTTTTGTTTTGTTTGTTTGGGGCATCACTGCCCTCTGGGAGTAGGAGGTCCAGCCTTTGCTCCATGCAGCTGGAATTGAACCTCCGTCCCAGTGGGCCGCAGTCTTGCACACAACCACTACACCACCACGGCTCAGCCCCCCCTTTTTTTATTTTAATAAATCATTTTATTGGTGACTCATACAACTCCCATCACAATCCGCACATACATCAATTGTATTCAGACCACATTTGCACACTTGTTGCCATCATCACTTTCAAAACATCCTCCCTCCACTAAGGCCCCCAGGACCAGCTCCACATATTTCCCCTTCTTAATAATTTACAAATTGTTATTACTTTTTAATATTATATACTGTCCAATGTGTCTCTTCATTCAATTTCCTGTTGTCCATACCCCAGGGCTGAGGTTATCTGTAGATACCTACAATTGGTTCCCCTTTTCTACTCCACCCTCCCTACATCCTCCTGGTATCATACTCCCACTGCTGGTCCTGAAGGGATCATTTCTCCATACCAGTGTACATCCCCTGGTTTAGCTGGATTTGTCAGGTAAAATTGGGATCATGATAGTGTGTGGGAGGAAACATTTGAGAACTAGAGGAAAGTTGCATATTTCATTACTACTACACCATACCTTGACTGATTCATCTACTCTCTGCAACTGCTCTGGAAGGGGATATCGTTCCACCTATTGATGGGCTTTGGGTCCCCAATCTGTACTCACCCTCATTTATAATGATATAATTTTTAGTTCTTTGATACCTGATACCGGATCACTTGGATTCCTCATGGTCACACGGGCTGGTGTGCTTCTTCCATGTAGGCTTTGTTGCTTCTGAGCTAGTTGACCATTTGTTTACTTTCAAGCCTTTAAGACCCCACACGCTATATCTTTTGATAGCCAGGCACCATCAGTTTTCTTCACCACATTTCCTTATGCATCCATTTGTCATCAGCAATCATAACAGGAAGGTGAGCATGCAATATTATGATTTTTAGTTCTTGAAGCCTGATAACTGATCTCTTTGACACCTTGTGGTCCCACGAGCTGGTGTGCTTCTTCCATGTGGGCTTTGTTGCTTCTGAGCTAGATGGCTGCTTGTTTACTTTCAAGCCTTTAAGACCCCAAATGCTACATCTTTTTTTTTGCCACATCTTTTGATAGCTGGGCACCATCAGCTTTCTTCACCACTTTTGCTTATGCACACATTTGTCTTCAGTGATTGTTTCAGGAAGGTGAGCATCTTGGAATTTGGCACATAAAATTAAGATGAACTCATGTTTATGGGAAAGGTAAATGGAAACACATATTTTACCTCTTGTTTAAATAATCTCAGATTTTGTTAAGTTGAGGTGCACCCCCACCCCCACCTCCATTTGCTCTTTTGAACAACTTAATTTGACAGGGAGAGGCAGTCTCCTATCTTTATTTTTGCCAGCAAGTTGCAGTTCTTGATATCCATGTTAGGAATTACTGTTTCATGCACTTAACTGTAAAGAAGGCTATCAAAGCAAAACATCAAAACCATTTTACACTGGAATTGTGAAAGCAGAGTCCCACTGTAGGTCAGGGAACAACACTTCCTAATTCCTTCCATTCAATCATGGATGCAGAGAGATAATGATGCATAGTTACCTCTATAAATTTTGAGAATGTCATGTATTCCACTTATTGAAAAAGTCTTTTAACTAGAGTAAGAGTTATTAGTCTTTCAATCAAAGCTCTACAATAGCAGTATATGGTTCTTTATTGATACCCAAGTAGTTGAAGTTTTTCTAAACCTATAAACTGAGTATAGGTTGACCTTATTGTATTAATTGAATAATTTCTTTCATTGCTGTGAACTCAAGATGCAAATGATTTAGATATCAGATTTCTAAAATATTACCAAAGAAAATAGATGAGAGAACATTTTCGTTTTAGAAGGATTACAGCTAATAAGTGCAGAAAGCATGATATAATTAGACTGTTCACTACTTTGCATCTCCAAATTAAATAAAGGATGGAGGCAGAAATGATCATTTTCAGGTCAAACTGCTAAGTAAAAGGTTAGTAGGGAGCATTGTCATGTGGTCTCAGACTGTCATCGTCTAAGCCCAAAAGTGGATCATAGCACCTTACAAAGAGACTCTCATATTCTTAATTTTTTGCTGTAAGAAATGTATAACGCTGCCTGTGATGTACTATTCTTGTAAAGCATAAAATAAACCCAAACCTGAAGTTGAATCACTAGCTGTCTGGATGCATAGGTGATAGAGGAATGTGTTAGAGAATACCTTGGCGATACAATCAACCAAACCTGGAATGCAGGACTTACTATAGGTCAGATAACCTACTTTCTCCAAAAAATAAAGACTAACACAAACAAACAAAGACTAAAAAAAACAGTAATCAAGTACAATATGTGACCTTAGCATGCTGAGTCAAAACATCTCCCCATAAGAAGACATTTTTTGAAAAAGAGAAATATGAATATTGACTGGTAATTTGATTAAATAAAGAATTGTTCAGATTTTTAATATTGTGACTGTTTTCTTAAGTTGCTATACTTTTTTTTTTAAGGTGCTTAAGTTGTTATACTTTTAAGATGCATACTAAAGTATTTACAGATAGAACGTTAGACTTTCTGAGGTTTTATATGAAATAAAGTAGGAGGGAAGCAGAGAGAAGAGAGTGTTTTTTACCAAATGTGGTGATGGATATTATTTCTGTGTTTGCATATGTGTGAAATTTCCCATAGACTACAGAGGTTTCCTAAAAGCACAAGAAGGACACCAGCAGTGTATCTCTGTAAAAACCACATGGCATACTAGGGTGCATGGCCTGAGTGTGCCATATAGAAATTCTGGGGGGACTCGCCGATCACACTAGGATCATAGATGCCTGCATGTTCTGAGATTTTTCTGGTATACCTCTGTCAAAACCATGTGAACCAGGTTCTGAGAGTAATAGTAGTTTTATTATTATTTTTTTTTTTTTAGAGTTCCATAAATATGTGGAATTTGATTTCCTTATCAAGGGTCAGTTTCTACGAATGCCCTTGGTCAAACACATGGAACTGGAAAACATCTCATCAGTAAGTTCAAATACTTCTGTTTTATTTAAGACACTATTAAGTAGAATTAGCCTGAACAGCATCAGCATCAGCAGCAAAGATTCTTTTGATGATTGATTTTCCTAGAACTGTGAATTTTAGTTTCTATATATTTAATTTTGATCATCCACACTTCTTTGAGAATGTATAAATGTGGGGATAGTAAATATATGTGTATTATAAATATATAAATATTATATATTACTATTGGATATGGACAGAATGATTGTACACTGCACTGTTCATAACCTGTTACCAGACTATACTGCTCATGGGTTCCATTCCAGTGCAATAGAAATTCCCAAAGTAATACGAGATTGAAAAATTTGTTAGTCTGATTTTATATTTGGGAGACAAGTAGGAAAAAAACCCCAAATGATTGTGCACATAATAAGCTTATGGGTTAAACTATTGTGACGACTAGGTGTTTTTTTCTCTAATATTTCAAACTTTCCATAATAATGCTTTTATAACTTAAAATATACCATGTATAATTGCTTTGATGTTTTTTGTTTTTTGGGGGGGCATCACTAGTTTTGATAATTTTACAGTTAAATTTTTTATATTCTTTTGATCTCCACCTGTAGCATATAGTGACTGAAGTTACTAATATCCTTTAATATTACTCGAAAGAGATTGTTAGGGAAAATAAAGGTTTTGACTCTTTGTATGATTCCAAATTTTCAGGATAAACGAAGAGCATAGGAGATCTATGACTTTGAGGCTCCTTTAGCTTCATCATGTGCGATTTTGAAACTGCACCAGCTGATTGGCTTCTGCTGTGTTTTCTATGTCATTAGGAAGAAGTGGTGGAACTGGAATACGTGGAGAAGTACACTGCGCCCCAGCCAGAGCAGTGCATGGTCCACGATGACTGGATCAGTTCTGTTAAAGGGGCAGAGGAATGGTATTCCTAGATGCATGCTCTTAGACTGCTTTCTTAAGTCCACTATTTGAATAGTTTTCTCTGGCTTCCAATGCTTTCTAAAATCTGTCTTGTGATAATATGCATAGGTGACTGTGTCAAGAAAAAAGTCTTCCACTGGTTGACTGTTCCGAGGAGCCCACATTCCCCTTGTCATTTTTCACCCCACAGGCCTATATTTTACTAAACGTTGAGTCAGGGGCATGAATTCAGTTCCAGGTCTTAGAGTGACCAGGCAGTTCCAACAATCTCCCAAAAGCTCAGTAAGTCAGGGTTCTTAAAAAGTATTTTGAGTTTTGTTCCACATCTGTCTAAAAGTAATCTGTGTATTCAAGAAGAAACTGGCTACATATTAATAGGTTTCTTTTTAATTTTTTTAACAATTTTAAAATTGTGAATTAGGTGGGGTTTACATATCAGATCATTCAGTTTTGTATTTTGTAATTAATGCAACTTCTCAGCAAACACCCCCTCTCCCTCCATTAAGTTTTCTTTTTTGTCTTCAGATGTTATAGTGACATTTGTCATATGACTCTGTGTCTTGGGACATTTATTTGTTTGAGTATAATTGAGTGTAATATTCTTAATACTGAGCTAATTGGTTTCCTAGAGGGAAGATAATTTTTATAGCCACAAATCCGATTGCTGTTATGAAGATGCAGATTATACTTTCCTAATAGGAAAAAAGATGGATCGGAATCACCTAAGGTGTTGGGTGGCTTAAAGCAACCCCCCACTGGTTTTACTGTTAGTAAAATACCTCAAAAGTAGGCTATAAAATGAAATAAATTCAACCTCCAAAATATACAGAAGATAGAAATAGCTAATGCAACCAAGAAAGACAGCAATAAATTCATACCAATAATTACACTGAATGTACATCAATTAAATGTACCAGGAAATAGAATGACCGAATGGATTAGAAATCGATGCATCAATACTCTGCTTCCAAGAAGACTCTTCTTAGACACAAAGACAGATATATACACCCATGCATGATTGCAGCATTATTCACAGTAGCAAAGAAATGGAAACAAGTGCCCATCAATGGGATAAACAAACTGATGTGTACACAAAATGCAGTGTCATGGATCAATAAAGAATTAGCAGTTCACAAAGACCTCAAAACATGAGTGAATCGGGAAAACATTATGCTGTGTGAAATAAGTCAATTATGAGAGGATAAACTTTTTTGGGGGGAGAGGGGGCAGCATCACTGCCCTGGTGGGAGTAGGAAGCCCAGCCTTAGTCCTGGAGAGCTGCTGCTGGATTTGAAGTGCCAACCCTGTGGGGGTTTCCCGCACACAACCACTACGCCACCAGGGCTTAACCTGAGAGAACAAATTTTATGACTCTGCTATTGTAAAAAGTCTATAAGGGAATACAGAGAAAAATGTCTTTTTTGATAGCTTCCAGAAATGGAAGGTAAAGAAAAAGCCAATAACTAGCTAATAAAACAATTGCCATTGAGTTGACTTCGGTTTATAGAAGTTCATAGATCCTATAAGATTAAAAAAAGAAATGTTCTCATGATTGTAATCTTTACAAAAGTAGACAGCCTCATCTTTCTCCTTTCAAATGGCAGGTGGTTTTGAACCTTGCTCTCAGCAACCCAACACTTAAGCAGCTGGGTTACCAGGGCTCTTTAAAGAACAGATGTACTGGGCTGAGCCCTGGTGGCGTAGTGGTTGTGCGCAGGACTGCAGCCCACTGGGACAGAGGTTCAATTCCAGCAGTGGGGCTGGGCCTCCTACTCCCACCACTGAAGAGCAGTGATGCCCCCCAAAAAAAAAAATTTTAAAAAGAAAAAAAGAACAGACATACTAATTTGGATGAAGGGAAAGGCAGCACACAATAAGGGACGACCAGCAGAACATCAATAAAGAAAAGACAGGCTTAGCGTTACAGACAACAAAGATAAATTCTGTTATACATAATCCTTTAATATCAAATAGTAATCTATAGCTGGAAACATATACAGGAAGATGGACAGATAGAGGTGATAGGGACTATACTTATGATCCTATATATATTTGTAGGCTATATTTCAACAAGTGCCTGTGTTGCAAATATATGCATGTTTATAATAGAGCAAAATGTTAGCTATAATCTTAGCTATAACCAATTTTCGTTGGCAAAATGTGGTTCACAAAGACTATTCTTCATTCTGCTGTGGTGACTAATAACTGAGGTCTTAGTTATTTTTTAGTGTGTGAGCTGTCATCTAGGGTGCAACTCTTTCTCCATCTAGAGCAAAGAAGAGTGAAAACAAAATCAAAGACCCATAGAAACAATAGACAGTTCTAGTGGACTCCTCAAACGTCAGCTTCCACCACCCCGAGGCCAGAAGATATCTATGGAGTCTGACTGTTGCCGCTGACCACTCTGTAAAGGGTGAGACAGAGTGGGAGACAAATGTGGAACAAAACTCAAAATAATTTTTAAGAACCCTGGCTAAAAAATAAAGAAAAAAGAACAATCCTGGCATACTGATCTGTTGGAGATTGTTGGAACCTCTTGATCACTCTTTAGGCCTGGAAGCAAATTCAGGCCCTTGGCTCAACTTGTAGTAAAAATAGGCCTCTGGGTTAGAAATAACAAAGGGGAAGTGTGTGATCCTAGGAACAGTCAACCAGTGGAAAATCCAAGGGCAACATTTACCTGGAGATAAAGCTCAGCAAGCAGGAATGGGCAGGAAGATGGATCAGTGGGAAAGTTAATTACAGAAAAAAAAAATGGAACGATTGCTAGTACATTTGGGATTCTACAATCAGTGTTATGAAATTAATTACGTATAAATGGTTGAATGGACACCTCAAATCCAGTGATACATAAAAGAAAAAGGTTGGTAATAGTAGGAGCTTGCTTTTAAAGTTTGTCCTCCAAGAACTGTGACAGTTATGACTGGTTTTACTTTTACTATAAATTTGTCTTATTTTTTGTCATGGGTTCAGTGCAAAGGACTTTGAGGGTTTTTAAGTGATTTGCAAGGCTTCCCAAAAAGTTATATTATTTACAACAGTGGTAAAAATGAAATCTGGTTGTCAGATCTATTTATATCTTTTAGAAGACTGAAAAAGTAGCATCATCTTATACTGTGATGTTTTAAAGTCTTTCTCTTCGTAACTTTAAAAATTTTATCCTCAAAGTTGACTTTTCATTGCCTGAAAACACAAATTTTTAGGTTTAGAAAATGCTTTTTTTTTTTTAATGTATTTTACAGGTTTTTTTTTTTTTTTTTAACCTTACAGGATCTTAACTGGCTCTTATGATAAGACTTCTCGAATCTGGTCCTCGGAAGGAAAGTCAATAATGACGATTGTGGGACATACAGATGTTGTTAAAGATGTGGCTTGGGTGAAAAAAGGTTAGGGCTTTTTGTCTTTGAAAAAGAATCTTGGACTGAGCCCCGGTGGCGTTGTGGTTGTGCGCGGGACCTGTGGCCCACTTGGACGGAGGTTCAATTCCAGCAGTGGGGCCTCCTACTCCCACCACCGGAGAGCAGTGATGCCCCCCCTCCAAAAAAAAAAAGAATCTAAGACATTTCTAATGCAAAAGCAAAGTAGGGGTCGGCTCGGAATTAGTTGTTTCAATTATTATGAGGTCTTCGGTCAAAACGAGTCCTTACATTGACATCAGGTAATATACATTTTCCATTTATTATATGGCACTCGTATCTTCGTGTTTGCTTAAAGAATAGTTCCTTTATGCTGTATGTTAGTTTACTTTTAAAAACCAACCTGATGAGTGCCTTTATCTTTGAACTTATTTGTTTTAAAAAATGCTTTGCAGTGTTTCAGAGCAGAGGGCACTTCAAACTCCTGTGCTGATTTGGTCCTGATTGTGGGTTCTCCTTTCTTCAGACAGTTTGTCTTGCTTACTACTCAGCGCCTCTCTGGATCAGACTATTCTCTTATGGGAGTGGAATGTAGAGAGGAACAAGATGAAAGCCCTGCACTGCTGCAGAGGGCATGCCGGCAGTGTGGACTCAATAGCCGTTGATGGCACAGGAACGAAAGTAAGTAGCTAGTTGCCATTACTACTGTGTAGAATCATTTCTTCTATATGAACAGTCTTATTGACACATAATCCACATACACAAGTCGATAGTTCAGTCATATTAACAGTTGTACAATCTGGGCTGAGCCCCAGTGGCGTAAGTGGTTGAGTGCGTGACTGCAGCCCACGGGCTTGGCGGTTCAAGTCCAGCGCCTGCTCTTAAGAGCAGAGCTGGGTGGCTCCCACGACCATCAGAGGGCAATGATGCCCACAAAAAAACAAAACAAAAAAGAGTTGTACAATTTTTTTTTTTTTTTTTTAAGAAGAGCTTATACCAAGGGCTCAAGTGGAAAATGTTTGGAAATGTATATGGCAATATGTGTGCAAATATGCTTGATACAGATGATGTACTGAATGTTATAATAGCTGTAAGAGCCCCCAATAAAATTATTTTTAATAAAAAGAGTTGTACAATCAGTACTGCATTACATTTTATTTTAAGCTGGTTCCTAAACATTTTTCTAAATAGATACATTGTGATTGGCCTGGGTTAGTGACTTTTAAAGGCTAATGAGAATGTTTTCAAGCCAACAATAATACTTAAGCCATGGGGCTGGGGGGATGGGTGGTAAAAGGGAGATGACGTCAAGGAGTTCAAGAAGGAAGAGAATGTCTGGAAACGGATTGTGTACCAGTTGTACATTACTGCTTGATGTGACTGGACTATGGAATATGATGTCTGTATTAACTTCCAATAAAATGGTTTTGGGGCAGTGATGCCCACAAAAAAAAAAAATGGTTTTGGGGGGGAAAATACTCATGTAGTAAAATGTAAAAGTAAAAATGTATATTTCCTCAGTCTAGATAGCTTTAGTTTAGAACCATGTATAAACTGCAAAAGTTTTAAGACATCAGATAAACATACATTTCTTATTAACAACCATAATCGATATTTGAAGAAGCCTCCAAAAGTTAATGAGAAAATTCCATTTTTTTTCCTTTTTTTTTTTTTTGTGGGTATCACTGCCTCTGGTGGTCGTAGGTGCTACCCAGTACTGCTCCCGAGAGCTGCTGCTGGATTTGAACCACCAAGCCCACGGGCTGCAGTTCCCCCACTCAACCACTTACACCACCGGGGCTCAGCCCCATTCCATTTTTCTATGAAATTTTTGAAGATTCCTTTTATTCTCCATCTATCAAGTATTCACATTACTGACAAATTTAAAATGCTTATTATCTAAGCATTAGCATACACAAAATTAAAATTGACACTAGCTTTACAGGACACAACATTTTGATGCATTTCGATTTTCTCAGTGAAAATTTATAGAAACCATTTACATTTACCTCCTACCATTTATGCTTTTATCCATTTAATAAGACAAATAATATGTCCAAATTAATTTTATCGTAAGCCTTCTAATCTTGAAATTCTTTGGTAAACCTATCTCTTCAGACACTTGTCAAGATGACTTGAACATAAACAGAGTATTAATCCGTTTCATTCATGAGAGCATTACTTCAGAAAGAAATATAAGCATAGGCAGAAAGTTCTTTTTTTTGGGGGGGGGTTGGGGGGGCGCGCATCACTGCCTCTGGTGGTCGTGGGCGCTACCCAGTGCCACTCCTGAGAGCCACCAATGGATTTGAACCGCCAAGTCCGCGGGCCGCAGTCCCTCACTCAACCACTTACGCCACCGGGGCTCAGTCCCTCTTTTTTTTTTTTTGGGGGGGGGGGGCATCACTGCTTTCTGGTGGGAGTGGGAGGCCCAGCCTTCCTCCTGGAGAGCTGATGCTGGGTTTGAACCGCCAAGCTAGTGGGCTGCAGTCCCGCACTCAACCACTATACCACCGGGGCTCAGCCCCAGAAAGTTCTTCAAGAGTAAACATCAAATGTAAAGACCCAAACTCCCTTATGATACACCAAACCCAGTATCTCAAATGTTATATGTTAAATATTACACATTTTACATAGATATACAGTGTTACAGCTTCATCTACAAGTTAGTAGTGTACACTTACATTGTTTTTAAGAAATTTTTAACAGAAAATGTACAATTTCATTCATGTGACTATTTGGTTCATCCATAGAAATAAGTATATAAGAAATGTCTGTTAACCTAATGGTAACAGAGTTTGGTTTGATGCTGATCTACTCTTTTTCATGGTAATATGGAAACTGTTCATTGAAGGAAAACAAAGATATGAGCAACATCATTGATATATGACGGGTTACAAACCTGCTTAGCAATTAGAAAGTTCCATAAACCATATCAAAGTCTTCTGAATTTAGGGGTTTCTTCAGGATTTCATTACTAGCTTGGTGACAAAACATTCTGTATCTTTAAAGGAAAAGATGTATGATTTTTCTTATTGAGCAGAAAAGTTCACATGTTAAATCAAGATGAAATTGAATTAATTGTACTCTGTATTTTAGTTAATAAGAGATAGAAAGTCATCTTAAATTTCTTAGACATAAAGGAAAATTTATCACAAGAAGGTTGCTAATGCACTTGGGCCTTAGGAAGCAGTAACAGTGGCTGGAATGTGGCTCGCGCACTCTCTTCCTGAAGTGGTTTTACTCATTCTCTTTCTAGATGGGCTTTTTCCACAAGTAAATCTGGTCTTCATTATTTCCCAGATTTTACGTCCTATGTCCTCTTTTATAGAAAATGACCAACTTTGAGACACAATTTTATGTGAAAGGTCTTAAATAAGTAAGGGACCACTTGGCACAGTGTAGATCACTTTTCCACTCTGATCGAAGAAACTTCGTACAAGAATTGAGGGCATAGCTTCCAAGAAAATATGCAAACTAGGCAGATGATTATCTTTGATGGTAATGTCTCACGGAAAGTAATCTATTGCAAGTAATAGAATTACAACATCTTCCCCCTTCATATATGTTTAGTTTTGCAGTGGCTCCTGGGATAAGATGCTAAAGATCTGGTCTACAGGTAAATCGAACATTTCTTTTATTCTGATGTGTGAAAATATGCATGTGTTAAAGCAGTACCCAAGGAATCCCAAAAGTAGACTTTGGGGGTTAGAGCTTGGCATCTCATCAAACTTGGTTAGAACACATTCATAAGGGTCAATAGGCAAACCTGCAACTATTTATAGGCTTTTTTTGGGGGGTGGGGTGGGGGGCCATCACTGCTCTCCGGTGGTGGGAGTAGGAGGCCTGGCCCCACTGCTGGAATTGAACCTCTGTCCCAGTGGGCCGCAGTCCCGTGCACAACCACTACGTCACCAGGGCTCAGCCCTTTTTTTTCCTTTTTTCACGTTTAGCTACATAAGATTGGTTGGATAAACAATCCCGAAGTGACAGCAGTGGGCTCAACAACTCAGAGTGTGACGTGGGAGAAGGGGAGGTGGGGGAAGGAAGAAGGCCAACAAACCAAGGGACAAGAGAACAACATGTGAGGAGAGGGTAGAATGCCTGGTGGAGCTTGATCAAGGGCAGTGTAGCAGAGAGGAATTACTGAAATCTGAATGAATGTCAAACAATGATAATGGGACAGGAGGAAAGTAAAAGGAAACAGGAAAGCACTGGGAGGCAAAAGGTATTTATAGAAGTATAAATACAGGCGCGTATATATGTAAATACATTAAGATAAGGATACGGATAGGTCTATGTACATATATGTTGAGTATTAAAGTAGCAGATGGACATTGGGTCTCTACTCAAATACTCTCTCAACATAAGAACACACTTTTTTTCTAATAACCTGGCATTCTATGATGCTCATCTTTCTGACAAGAACACTGAAGACAAAATGGGTGCATAAGCAAATGTGAAGAAAGCAGATGGTCCCAGCTATTAAAAGATAAAGCGTCTGGGGTCTTAAATACTTGAAGTTAAACACATGGCTGTCTAGCAGGGAAGCAACACAGCCTACATCGACTGATCACAGGTGTTGACAGGATCAGGTATGAGGCATGAGAAGAACCCAAACAATCATATCCATGTGAATGGGGGAGTCCAAGTGGAAACTCAAAGCCCATCTGTAGACAATTGAACATTTCCTCATAGAAGGATCACAAGGAGGGGACGAGGCAGCCAAGGTACAGTATAGCACTGTAGTTCTTCTAGTTCATTCATACTTCCTTCCCCCTACTATCCTAACTCCTGTACCTTACAAATCCCACTAGAACAGAGCAGGGACACGGGTACAGATAAGAGTTCTTGATACATGGAATTCAGGGCAGATAAACCCCTCAGGAACAATAATGGGAGTAATGATACCATGAGGGTAGAGGGAAGGAATGGAAAGAAGTGGGGAACCAATCACAAGGCTCATTGTATAACAACCTCCCCCCCCACCCTGGGTGATGCAAAACAGAAACACGAGTGAATGGAGACAGTGGACTGTGTAAGATATAAAATCAATAATTTACAGTTTCTCAAGCTTTCATGGGGAATGGTGAGAAAAAAAGGGGAGCTTATACCAAGGGCTCAAGTAGAAAGAAAATATTTTGAGAAGGATGATGGCAACAGATGTGCTTGATACAATGGATGGATGGATTGTTATCAGGGCTGTAAGAGACCCCAATAGAAATATCTTTTTTTTTTTAATTATCTATTAAAATTAAAAAGACAAAACACGTATTAAGAACTTAGTGAAACAGAAAAACAGATCATGACTTTTGAGGACACTCATAAAGCAGCATTTCACCTTCATGGAGAAAAATTAGTATGCCTCTTTGTGTTTCAAAATTTCTTTCTACTCCACCACCTCTTTTATGAGAAAATGTAACTTAAATTACTACTACTTAAATTAATAAGTACTTTAGTTTTAGAATTCATTATACCAAGATTTGAATTTGCATTTGATTTTGCCTGTGTTATATATTAAGAACACATTTGCCATTTCAGCAGTCTTTGCATATAGGTTATTGACATATTTAACATTCTGCTATCATTCCCATTTCATATTTCTCTAAGACTTTTAGCAGATCTTCAGTGATTTCTAAGCAGCACTCCCTTTTGCTCCTCCACGTAACTAGGAGTTAGCCTGGGTCTCATACCCAGTCAAGCCAGACACTGCTAACGAGGCGGTGTGGAACAGAGTAGTTGACGGGTACAGAAAGCAGTTTTCCTGTCTCTGTGGAGAGCTGGTGGTTCAGAACTGCCAGGCTTGCTGAGTGCAACTGAGCCTGAAGCTGCCGGGGGAGCTATGTGTCCCCAGCAATGTGTATGATTCAGTGGGACTGTTCATAATGAATATTGCCTGTACAATAAGAGAATGTTGCGTCTAATTCTCTATAATGCAGTTCCCACAGATGAAGAAGATGAATTGGAGGAATCCATAAACCGACCCCGAAAAAAACAGAAAACTGAGCAGTTGGGACTAACAAGGGTAAGTATAGAAATTGACAATGCTTGACTTTACTCAGCATTGACAAATATGTGGTAAAGCACCATAACCTTTTCTATTTGCTTTTCCTTTTGGCATGCCTTGCTGCTTCATTCATAATTAGATTTGTAGGTGTGTAAAATTTTTGATAAGCCCTCATGTCATATTGTCTTAGTCTTTGACCCTAGTGTCATTGAGTCAGGCTTACATGCATGTAGGTTTTTATTTAGCAATTATATTTAAGCTCTGATGCTGCAGACATACACATTTACACCCTGAAACTTGTGCTGTAATTAGCAAACAGGAATTCTTAGATTTTTGAGACCAAAAGGATAAAAGTCATTACAAAGCAATTACTTTCATACCTTCCTTAACAATTTAATGGTCCTCTTCTTACAGTAGCATAGTTTTATTTTTATATTTAAAGGGATTACAAATAACCAAATTATGACAGATATGCAGTAAAGATTGTTTTATGTGGCCTACAAAGTCTAAATATAGTGTCTTCCCTTTATAAAAAACATTTGCTGATTCCTATTCCAGTGTAACCTTCCAGTGAAGAAGAGGTAATGTTATTTTAGAAAATTAAATCTATAAAAGTTACAATAGTGGTTGACTATCTAGAATTATTTCCTTCTCTTTCACATGTTGCTTTTTTTTTTTTTTTGGTGACCTGGTGGGAGTAGAAAGCCCAGTCTTGCTTTTGGAGAGCTGCTGCTGGATTTGAACAGTCAACCCTGTGGGCCTCAGTCCCGCACACAACCACTACGCCACCAGGGCTCAGCCTATGTTGCTTCTATTTAAGACAAATATACCTAGTTTGGGCTTTTAACTTGAGAAAGATATTAGAGATTTTAGAATACATTAAATGAGTCATGGACATTATTTTTAAATTAAGTAATTGGACTTAGAGCATCTAAATGAATTTATCCCGAAGAGTCTGTGGAAACGGGCAGTGTCTTGAACTTGAACCAAGCTGTTTGACCTCAAAGCCTGTCTATTTACTTCGACAGTATTATGTTTGTTACTTGGAGGAATTAGGTTAGTGTTAATAATTAATATTGCTCAAAATTAGAAGTAGATGTAATCCTTAGACAACACCAGATTGTAAAATGGTCTCCTACCCATGAACAGCATCTGACCTCATGTTCTTTAGATAACCATGTCAGGATACAAGAAAATACAATGAAAAGGTAAACTTTGGACTAATATACTGGTTTCCACTTATAAACTGTATGACCTTGAGCAAAAGAACTTTCTCAGCTTCAGTTGATAAAATGAAAACAAACATCCATCTGGAGTTCTGTCGTAGAAAAATAAGGCAGTGCATAAAAGCTGACTTACTGCCAGTGAGGCGCTACTGGCTTTAGTGACCCTGTAAGACAGGGTAGAACTGCCCCTATGGATTTCCAAGGCTGTAACTCCCTTTTTTGTTTGTTTGTTTTTGTTTGGGGGCATCACTGCCCTCTGGTGATCGTGGGAGCCACCCAGCCTTGCTGCGGCTGAATTTGAACCACCAAGCCAGTGGGCGACAGTGCTGCACTCATCACTACGCCACCAGGGCTCAGACTGTAACTCTTTATGGGAATAGAAAGCCTCATCTCTCTTTTCTCCCAAGGAGCAGGTAGTGGTTTTGAACTGCTGGCCTTGTGGTCACCACCTAACACATAACCACGATGCGCCAAGCACCCTGCAAACTAACAGATGAACTTTAGAAGTACTAAGTACCATTACTAGTTCTATTACTCTGAAATGAAAATACTTTCCCCATTTGGGGACTCTTTCATTTCCAGACACCTATGGTGACCCTCTCTGGCCACAAGGAAGCAATTTCTTCAGTTCTGTGGTCAGATACTGAAGAAATCTGCAGTGCATCTTGGGACCATACGATTAACGTGTGGGATGTTGAGACTGGCAGTCTTAAGACAACTTTGGTAAGAATAATACATTCAGTGATATTCTGATTTACATCTTTTAAGTAACAAACAAAGAGGTTACCATTCTTTCTTTTCTCTTTTTCAGACAGGAAATAAAGTTTTTAATTGTATCTCTTATTCACCACTATGTAAACGTTTAGTATCGGGGAGCACAGATAGGCATATCAGACTGTGGGATCCCCGAACTAAAGGTGAGTCTTATAGACCACTGGGGAGGAGAGGGGTGTGTGTGTGTGTGTGTTTTGCATTTATCTTTTCATGAGAGATGTACATAAACATCTAATTTTTTCATAAATATCTAATTTTATGGAAAGATAACAGTTGTCATTTTTTGCTTTGTTCAGATGGTTCTTTGGTGTCACTGTCCCTAACATCACATACTGGCTGGGTCACATCAGTTAAATGGTCTCCTACCCATGAACAGCAACTGATCTCAGGTTCTTTAGATAACTACGTGAAACTATGGGACACGAGAAGGTAAATCCTATTTCCTTCCTACAAAAGAAATTTATTAACTATCTGTTGTATGCAGGAAAAAAAGTGAACTCAATTCTGAAATGCTTATCCCAAAGTCAAAGGTTAAAATAGTTCCCTGCTATCCTCCCTGATATGATAAGGACAAAAGATAATAAATTCCATATGACTTATTTGATATTATTGAAATAAGAGAGAAAAACAAGTTAATGGAGATTGTCCTGAGTCTTAACATAAATACCATACATAATTTATTTAGAAGAGGGACAACAGACACTGAATCAAAGGAACTTTGTCAGATTGTAAACTAACCAAATATTTAATAGAAAATTAAATAAAAATGCTAGCATTTAAAAACAACTAGATATTAAAGGTACCTTTTGTACTCTTCAGAGCCCTGGTAGCTAGCTAGTGATTATGAGTGGGGCTGCCAACCACAAGATCCTCACTTGAAGTCACCAGCTGGTCCTCAGGAGAAAGAAAGGGCTTCCTTTTCCTGTGAAGAGTGACCGTCTCAGGAAGGAGCAGGGGCAGTTCTTCTGCAGTCTACAGGGTTATGGTTAATCTGCGTGACTCCTGGCAGTGAAGTTTTTGTTCTGAGTTAGTGCTGAGATAATACTATGTATCCAATGCTGCCAAGAAAACGGATGCACAGTTTATTTAAACCTTCTTAGATGTAGGATGGAGGG
>PVJH01032581.1:0-22494 GCA_004026705.1 Nesogale talazaci | reverse complement strand
ACTGTTGTCTAAAGCTAAAGGGCTAAAGAGGGCTGAGTCCCAGTGGCATAGTGGTTGTGTGCGGGACTGCGGTCCACTGGCTTGGCAGTTCAAATCCAGCAGCGGCAGCTCTCCAGGAGTAAGACTGGGCTTCCTACTCCCACCAAAGGGTAGTAATGCCCCCAAAAATAAAAAAAATAAAGGGCTAAAGAAGCCCACTACAACGACCCAGACGCTCAAGGCCAAACCTCGGGGCCACCTGGCAGTCTCGAGGCCTTCCTTGGCCTTCCTTTCCACATTCGATGGCCAGCACGGGCTATGGCCTCGAGCCCTAGGTGACACCCTGGTTGTCCACTCCTTTCATCTCCAATTCTGTCACCCAGGTCCACGTGCCCAGCTGCAAGAGCCCCCTCTTAGGCCCTTGTTCCCTCCCTTGCTGCCCCTACGATCCCGGAGGGACACAGCAGCCGCCACTGGCCCGAGTAAGAACCTGTCCTCCTCCTGTTTGAACCTGCCTCATGGCCATTTCAGAAAGGAGGGACCAGCGTGCAACCACATCACACAGCCCGTGGGCAGGAGAGCAGGAGTTAGGTCAGCCCACCTGACTGCAGGGGCCAGGTTTTGTCTGTCTGTTTCCTCACAGTTTTGTGCAGGGGCTGCGGCCAGGGGACCCCCGCCAGGGAATGGCTGTGGGGATGGCCCGGGGGCCGCGCACCATTCCCTCCCATTGTGCGTGGGGCCGCTCAGGGTCGGAGCAGCCTTGACGGCACCTCGCCACCGCCGCGGCCTCACACATGCCGCACACCTCGATGGCGGCCAGGGCAGTCACGGGACTGCAGAGCCTGCCCCATCGCGAATCTCTGAACAATTTGGGTCCTTCCGATGAGAAAAGCTATGACCCTTCGTCGTCCCTCCCCCTCCCCCTCCAACTCAGAAACCCACGACTCTGCTCTCTGTCCGCAGAGCTGCCCCGCGGGGGAGCTTCGCCCAGGCCCGGTTCTCAGCCTGTGGGTCGCGACCCCTTCGGGGGGTCGGATGACCCTTTGGCAAGGGTCGCCTGAGTCCTCAGAGATGCAAAATTCAGAAAACATTTGGAAACGAAGGTGGCAACGTGTGTACAAATATGCTGGATACAAATGATGTGTGGAATGTTATAAGAGCTGTACGAGGGCTGAGCCGTGGGGTGCAGTGGTTGTGCGCGGGACTGCGGCCCACTGGGATGGAGGTTCAATTCCAGCAGCGGCTCCACAGGAGCAAAGGCTGGGCCTCCTACTCCCACCACCAGAGAGCAGTGATGCCCAAAAAGCAAAAAACAAAACAAAAGAGTCCCCAATAAAGTCATTAAACAAACACACAAACAAAAAGAAGTAGCAAAATGATGGGTATGAAGTAGCCACGAAGATAATTTTGTGGTGGGGGGGGGGACCACCACATGAGGAGCTGTGTGAAAGGGTCGCGGTGTGAGGGAGGCCGAGAACCACTGACCTAAGGGCTTGTTTGTTCAGCTTCGGGTTACAGTGACTGTCAGCTCCTTCTTTGGCCAGGTGAGATTCCTCTGTGTGGATCACCACACGGCACCAACGGTCCATGCTGGCGCCTGCGGGAAACCCCTGGCGTGAGTGTCCCCAGCAGTGCAATCAAGAATTACTTAGCGCTCTTAGGCGTTTTCGAGAATGCTCGGTTTGTTTACTGCAAATGCACATCCAACAAGCTAAGAACCGTAATGGTACCAAAGGCTCAGAACAAGAACAATCATCAGGGCATGGTACTGGCACCCTTCACACATTTTATTCCAGCCTCGGAGTCCAGTAAGCACCGCCTTCATCGATGTCCTCACCCCGGAGAGAGATGGAGAGAGCAGAAGTTGAGGTCTCTGTGGTTCCTAGCGCTCTTTAAAAAAAAAAAGCCTGTGTCTCTACCCGGGTTTAAATAATCATCGTAGCTGGTCCTTCGGCGTCATTTGGAAATTCTGCGGCATTCTGCCAAGTCTTATCGGGGTTCCCCACACTTTTGGGGAGGTGGCTCTTCTGACCCTCTGTTGCTTCTGGCTTCCGGGCAATTTGGGGTCAGGCCTAAGTGTCACTTTATATTTCTTCAGAAAGATGGAGCTTCTTGGGTTGCCCTCTGTCAGGTGGCTCTACGTCTTGCATGGCAGTTCACTGTCGTACAAGGAAGTTCTAGGAGACTCTCACCCATGAGGCACGCCCCCACCGTCTGAGGCCCCGTCCCCACAGTCCAGCAGCTGAGGGACATGTGGGTCCTTTCCACACTGGGGACTCTGAATAAGCGCAGCGGCATTCAGCTTCTGCGTGGAGCTTCCTACCCCAAGGTCAGCAGTTCGACCCCACCACGCACTCCTTGAGAAAAACATAAAGCTTTTTGCGCCCATCAATACTGACAGTTTGACAGACCATTGTTCTCGAGAGGCCATTGTTCCCTGACTTGGGGGGTGCTATGAGTTGGGGTCCCCCCTGGCTCTGGCCAGTCGGACAGGAGGACCTGGCCCAGGGTCACCCATGGAGCCAACTCCTCAACATACACCTGCCAACGACACGGCCACCTCCTTCATTCGTTAGTGAGTGAATTTGTCATCCGCTGTCTTATCTACCACTCTTGAGTTTTTTTTTTCTGTCAACCCTTCAGCCGATCATGTGGGATGTGCTGGTCTCTGTTCAGGTTGGGCTGCTAGCCACAAGAGCAGCAGTTCGAAACCACGGCCACTCCTTGGGGAAAAGATGAGGCTTTCTCCTTGCGGAAAGAGTGACCATCTCAGAAACCCACGGAGGCAGTTCTGCCCTGTCCCAGAGGCTTGGTTGGCGCGTCAGCCTTGACCGGACGGCAGTGAGCTTTTGCATTGGGGGAGAGCTCGTGGGTACCTTTTCCCAACCTTCAGGGGATGCTCACCCCACGAGATCAGTCCTTTGGGATGGAGGCTGTGTGTCCTCGCATAATGGTGGACCTTTTCCCCAGGAAGCCAACTACAGCTACCTAAGTTGGGACAGGTGACATGAATGGAAACTGTGGTTTCCCCGGGAACAAGTGGCCTCCCACGAGGGGCAGAACAATCTTCAGGTGAGTGCTTGGGATTTGCTGGGGACTGGTACCTGGGACTTCCCCTTCAGGTTGCCACTTCATTTGTGGCAATCCCTAATGTCTTTCTTTGAAGGGACCCAAGCGGAACAAATGGTTAAGCGTCTCGGCTGTGGATGGAAGGGTCGGTGGTTCCAGCCAACCCTGTGACTTCAGAGGAGAGGGACCCAACCCTCTGCTCCTGGACAGACGTCAGTCCAGGACCCCTCCGGGGAGTTCCACTTGCCCCACGACGCTCCAGTTGGTCAACTTCCAGCTGGACAGCGTGGGGATGCAGTCTGTCTCACCGAGGCCCACGAGGTGACCAGACTCAGAGTCGGCAGGCCCACAGGGAATGCCCGCGTCAACTCATCCATCCAGGTGCCCTGTGGGGAGGAACTGACTTCCAGGGTGTCCAGAAGGAAGAGGACAGTCTTGCCACTGAGCAATTTGTCTGGGCTGAAAAGGTCAGTGAAAACCTCTGGTTACCTTGGTTTTGTTTTGATGTTATCACGGGGTGTGGTTACTGTGTTGTTCAAAACCAAACACACTTTAGACCTCCCTGGATGGCTGGACCGGACTGAAGTCCAGCTCAATGCACAGCGGGAGTCATAAACCCTTGGCATTCACACGCCATCTTTCCTCGTAAAAATACCACCACCGTGATCTGGCTTCTTCTTAGGACGGCTCTGTCTGGGGGTGGGGGGGTGGGGGGTGCATGTGGAGCGGACACCCTCATGTCTGTGTTCCAGAAGGGCTGGGCGCACAGCGGCAACCAGACTAAGTGGCTTTGCTCAGGATGGCACAGCCAATGCCTGGGAGCGGAGGCTGCAAACCAACCACCCGTGTGTCCTGCCTGGCTCTCCAATCACAGCAGGAGGCAATTCCTTGTCTTTCCAGAGCCTTCCGGGTATGTGAGGGGAGGGGGCACATTTCTTGGGGAGAAGATGCCTGCTGCACACACACACACACACACACACACACACACACACACACACACACCAGATCCCAGCCATTTCAAAAGGTGCCTTTCCAGCTCCTAGTCTGGGAGGGACCGACCGTCCCAGCTTAGCTGGAAGGGGCAGCAGCCCTTGCCCTGGTCGTCTTCATCCTGGATACACAAAGCCGGCCGTTGCAGGCAGCCAGGGGGATTTGCTGGGGACTCGTACCTGGGACTTCCCCTTCAGATTGCTGCTTCATTTGTGGCAATCCCTATGTCTTTCTTTGAAGGGACCTAAGTGGGACAAATGATTAAGCGTCTCAGCTGTGGGTCGAAGGGTCTGTGGTTCCGGCCCAGTCTGGGATGGGACACAGGATGATTGGGATGGGATGAACCTGCTGGGGGAAGGAGGAAGTGTGTAAATAAGGCACGTTACAGGGCAGAGCCTGGTGAACGTCGCGGGTCACTGGATGAGACGCGTGAACACACCGAACCCGCAAACGTCACGGTGAGGAAAAGAAGAAATGAAAAAGAAGAAGCAATTAAAACAGGCTATGTAGGTATATATGCACACACACGATGTTTTGTTTGTTTTTTTTTTACTTTATTCAGCTCTGATACTAGTTGAGTCCTTCAGCGAATCATTTTCAAATTAAGAACCAGGCATAGGGGCCCCCTCTGGAGATAAATTATGTTCCTGACAGCTCAAAGTTGGAACGTGTATCTATGAGAGGCACTGGAAACTGAGGCGATGGAGACAAAAGTGCCCTCAAGGTAGCGGACACTGTCTTAGCTATTACAGTAGCCGGTGGCCCTCCCCAAGTTAGGGGCCCTGGTGTGTCGTGGTCGTGCATGGAGGTCGGCAGTTTGAAACCACCAGCGGAAAGATGAGACGTTCATTCCCATAAAGGTTCACGGCCTCAGAAGCCCGCAGAGGCTGCTCTAGTCTGTCCCGCAGGGTCCCGGCGAGTTGGAATTGACTTAATGGCCATCGACTGCTCGATTGAAAAAATAGTGTATTTAAGAGCCCCGGTGGCGTAGTGGTTGTGCGCGGGACTGCAGCCCACTGGGATGGAGGTTCAATTCCAGCTCCAAGGAGCAAAGGCTGGGCCTCCTACTCCCACCACCCGAGGGCAGTGATGCCCCAAAAATAAACAAACAAAACAACAACAACAACAAATTTAAAAAAAAAAAAAAAGTGTATTTAAAGCAAAGCCAAACACTGCACTGTGGGGACCCAAAGCCCATCTGTGGGCAACTGGACCTCCATCCCCTTACAGAAGGGCGTGGGGATGAGATGAGCCTGTCAGGATACAGTGTAGCAACCATGAAACAACTCTCCTCTCTTTCGCCAATGCTTCCTTCCCACCACTATCACGATCCCAATTCTACCTTACAAATCCAGCCAGACCAGAGGATGCACACTGGTTCCGACAGGAACTGGAAGCACAGGGAATCCAGGACAGATGATCCCTTCAGGACCAGGGGTGAGAGTGGCGATACTGAAGCGTGGACGCACGGTGGGGTTAAAAAGGGGGAACCGATTACAAGGATCTACATATAACTCCCTCCCTGGGGACCGGACAACAGAAAAGTGGGTGGAAGGAGATGCCAGGCCAAACGATAATTTATAAAATATCAAGGACTCAGGATGGGGCGGGGAGCAGGGAGGGAGGGGAAAAAGGAGCCGCTGAGACCAAGGGTTCAAGTAGAAAGCAAATGCTTTGAGAACGACGAGGGTAACAAATGTACAGATGTGCTTGACGCCATGGATGGATGCCTGGATTATGATAGGAGTTGTAGGAGCCTCTAATAAAATGAATTTTTTTTTAGGCATCACTGCCTTCTGGTGGCAGGAGTAGGAGGCCCAGCCTTTGCTCCTGTGAGCTGGAATTGAACCTCCATCCCAGTGGGCCGCAGTCCCGCGCACAACCACTACGCCACCGGGGCTCCGCTGCTAATAAAATGATTTTAAAAAAGTAAAAAAAAACCCAGCTTCCTCAGGGAGTCCCTATCAGCCTGGACGTATTGTTCGCCGTGATCCTTTCTTACATTCTACTCAGAGTCATGTTTGCAGGGTGATGTTCCCGGGATGGTGGCAGTTGGGCAGTCCCCACAGGCTGACGTTCTATTTTATTTGTTTTTGTTTTTTGGGGGGGCATCACTGCCCTGGTGGAAGTCGGAAGCCGACATTCCATTGAGCTCTCTCGGCCGGGGACTGGTGAGCAGCAGGCAATAACCTGTCATGCCTCGGACTTACCCGTGCCTCTCGCCCGTGTGGCTCGCTCAGGGAAAGCCTTGTATCTGCGTTTGGTTCGTTTCGAGACGGTTAAGATGGAAGGGAAAGGAGGGAGAACGCTCTCCGTCCGCGTGGCAGCGCTGAATCTCCATGCAGAGTGGTTTATACATTGGACTGTGATTGGCAAGGTCAGCAGTTCAAAACCACCAGTCGCTTCGAGGGAGACAGACGGGCCTTTCCACTCCCCTCCACAGTCACCGTCTCAGAAACTCCCCGGGGGCCGTTCTGCCCTATCCCGTAGGGGTCACTGTGAGTCCGCAGCAGTGAGTTTAGGGTTGTTGTATTTTTTAGATGACTCCCCAGGTTTCAGATTGAGTCACCGTCAGAAGCCACAGAAGTGGGCTCACACGCAGTGTACCCTTGCAGGTCACAGAGCGAGAGCTGTTCCATCGGGGCTAAGTTTGAGACCCTGGAAGTCACTCAGTCAATCCACGTCCTGGAAGACCCCCTTCTCTTTCACTGCCCTTTCACATTAGAGGCCTGGTGGGTCAGGCATTAGGCTGCGAACTGAAAGATCCCTGGTTTCGACCCACAAAGCCACTCGGAGGCAGAAAGCTGCGATGGCTTCCACTCATAAAGATTTGCAGTCTCGCTGAGTCCCGGTGGTGTAGTGGTTGTGTGAGGGACTGCAGCTCACAGGGTTGGCAGTTCAAATCCAGCAGCAGCTCTCGAGGAGCAAGGTTGGGCCTCCCACTCCCACCAGAGGGCAGTGATGCCCCACAAAAAAAAATAAAATAAAGCATGGTCTCTCTCTGCAGGGACTGGTCCCTCCTAGGGAAGTGTCCAGGGCAATGGAGACCAATTCTCACCATCCGAGCTTCTGACAGTCGCTCCTGGAGTCTTGCTTCCGGCCGCCATATTCCACTCGGTGTTCTGAGCTGACATCAAGAATCAGAGGCCTGAGTCTCCTCTGCACTTCTTGTCCCCTTGCTCCCAGCACTGAGTGCGATTCTGTGGGTGGCTGCTGTCGTGACTTCCCACGCGCAGAGCAGCCTGCGCTGAGGGGTCTCAGCACGCGCGACCTTACACAGGGAGGTCGGGTGGGGTGGTGGGCCGTACCTGGTGCTGCTAACCACAGGTCAGGGGTTCAAGCCCGCCAGCCGCTCGGCAGGAGAAAGACGAGGCAGCCTTGGAATCCTAAGGGGCAGTTTGACTCTGTCCTGTAGGGCCGGTATGCTTCGGAATGGACTCGTTGGCAGTGGACCTTGCTGGGGGGCCGGGGGGGGGGCGGGAATCTTTTGGAAGAAGACCACCACACCTGTTTTCTGGGTAGATTCCAATGGCCAACTTTGTAGCTCGTGGTCAGGTACTTAGGGACCCTGGCAGCTGAGTGCTTCCACCTTGGGCTGTTAGGCACAAAGTCCGTGGTTCAAAGCCACCAGGTGATCTGAGGGAGAAAGTTGAGACTTTCTACTCCCATGAAAATTCTGTGTCGGAGATTTATGGGGTGTGTGTGTGAGGGAGGGGGGAGTCAGTTCTACTCCGTCCTCTGTGGTGGCTGTAGTCAGAATCCGCTCCACGGCAGTGAGCTTCGTTTGGGATCGGGCGCCTGATCATTTGTGCACTCCCCAGGGAGTCCGACAGCATGGAGAAGCCCCTGGCACACTGTAGACAGGAGAGAGTGGAGGTGGAGGCCGACCCATGCTGGCTTCCAGAGGAACTTCTCCCTTAAGGAGCGCATCTGGGCCTGTCAGGCGGAGCAGATTAGGCTGCTGAGCCCCGAGACTTCAAGAGGACAAGAACCCTCCTTTGCTCAATGGAGAGTATGCAAATGAAGACGCCTTCAAACTGCCTCTCAAGTAGGTGCTTACAAGTCCTCCTTCACAGTTCAACAGCCTACTTGAAGAGACCACCCAGCGCATCGATCCTGATCCATAGGGACCCCGTACAGCAGATCTAGGAGGTTTTCTTGGTGGCAGAGGCTCTGGATGGGTTTGAACTTGCAGCCTCCGGGCAGAGGTACTTGCAAACTGCTTGCATCCCAAGGCCCCTGGCCTGAGGGCAAGCAGGTTTCTTTAAGAGCCATGATGAGCTCTCAGGCATCCGCTTTCATCACAAAGATGTCGGGGAAATTGATGACTGCTTCTAAAGCCCCCTTTCTATCTTTGGGTGGCAGGGGCTTTGTGAGGGGCATGATGTCTTACCAGCTGTGAGTCCACCTGGCCTCCTCCAGCCTCGTCCCTCCCGACGGCGGGCTGCGTGGCCTCTTTTCCTTGCAGCCCTGTCCTTTCTTCTCGTGTCCATAGAAACCCCCAGCAATGCCGGGGCTCCCCCTTTCCCAGGGCTCTGAGATTCCCACCGCTGCTGAACCCCAGCTGAACCAGAAATAGCCCTGGCGTGTCCACTGGTGGGCTCAGCTAACGCGCGCTCCAAGGGGTCTCTTTCCCTCGGAATGCACCCCCCTCCCAGGGTCCTCAGTCTAGGCTGTGGCCGTGGGAATCAGAGGCTCAGACTAGTGTCTCATCCTGCCGAAAGAGCCCTGCCCCCGACAAGTGGAAGCCCCGCTGCCATCTACTCAAGGGGCAGGCCCAAAGCCATCCTTTAACAGCCTCTTAGGGGTCTGGGTGACAAGGAGTGGGTGAGGGTGCCCTCCATTTGAGGACGCTGAATACTTCAACATTCTGAGACACACTGAGGAAGTCAGTACACGTGGGGGGTGACCAGCTGAAGCTGGAGGGGACGGACCAGAGATTGTGCTCCAGATCTTTAGAAATGTACCCATGGTGGACTTTCGCTTAGCCTTAGTTTATATATATGTGTGTGTGTGTGTATGTATGTATGGGAAAATATAAGTATATTTGATATGCTAAGTGGTGAGATGTAGGGTTTTTTTCATCTGTATGTGTATGTATATGTTTCTATATGAAACTCACTGCTGGGCTGAGCCCCGGTAGCGTAAGCGGTTGAGTGCGGAACTGCAGCCTGCCGGCTTGGCGGTTCAAATCCAGCGGCGGCTCTCAGGAGCGGCACTGGGTAGCGCCCACGACCACCAGAGGCAGCGATGCCCACACACACACAAAAAAAGAAACTCACTGCCATGGGGCTGATTCTGACTTGGAGGGACCCTAAAAGACAGGGTAGAACTGTCCCTGTGGGTTTTGGAGGCTGGAAATCCTTAGAAAAGGGGAAAGCCTCGTCTTTTACCTGAGGAAGGGCTGGTGGTTTCAAACTGCTGACCTTGCGATTAGCAGCCCAGCACAGAACCACGAGGACTCCAGCTGGGCAATCACAGACTCTCCTCAGAGGCTTGTGGGAGGAGCTATTGCAGCGGTTCTCAACCTGTGGGTCGAGACCCCTGGGGGGGGGGGGTTGGTCAAAGGACCCTTTCACAGGGGTCGTCTGATTCCTCAGAAAAATTACAAAGTCGCTACAGAAGTCATTTGACAGTTCCCTGACACAGGAGGAACCGCCTTAATGGGCTGCGGCAGCGTTTGGAAGGTTGAGAACCACAGAGCTGCTGGGACAATGAAGCCTAGCAGGGGCGTGCACACCAGCCCACCCCTGCAGTTGTGACTTTCGGTGGGGGGGGGAGGGGGGGCGGGGAGCCGGTGTTTCTGGCCAGCACCCTTCGAGCAATTCTCATTCATCCCAAAAGCTGCTTCGGTGGCTGTTTGGTTTCTGAAGAGCCTCCCCACATGCGCACACGCGGGAGTGCTTGTCTGACATGTTTGGCCTAGCCTGAGGCAGAATGTTTTGAGATTAAGAATAGAAAAGGGACACAGCTGCCTTGGACCCCAGGTTTGGGACGGCATATTTGAGCTCTCTGCCGCTCCGGCCTGCACAGACCAGGTCTCTCTCGCTATAATAAGATGCAGGGGGCCTCAGAAAAGCAGCATGATTCAGCGGCGAAGCCAGGGCTCCCGAGGCAGTGAGTGAGCCTCTCTCTCCCCCCGGAGCCAGCCGCCGGCCTGTGGCTTGGCCAGGCTGTGGTGGAACAGAGCTGGGAGGCGTGAACTCTGGACTGTGGCTTCATTCCCGGGATTCCCCATCTGCCAAGCCCACATTTCCGACATTCCCTTGAGACTTACAGTCTCTCCTTCCCTCCTGGACAGAGATCCTGGGGGTCACATAGCTTTGCCTCCAGCTGCTGGAGGGTCCAGGCAAGGGGCTTGGGGGGCAACGGTGATGAGGGGCCATGTGTTGAGAGCAAGGCCGGTCCCCACTTCCCGCCTTCTCCCCCTAGTCCTTTGGGGCCTAGTTCCTAGCCTGTAAAACTCCCAGAATTTAAATTAATCCAGCCCGGGCGTGGTACAGTTCACCCCTGCTCCAGTCCAGAGGCACCTGTTGATCAGATAAGCCGGGCTATTTGTTGCCCTCCTGTCAACAGAGTAGACTCACGCTGTGTGTGTATATATAGCGCCGAGAGCGTGAGCGCCCAAGCCGCCCGTCCGTCATCTGCCGAACAAACAGCTATCATTTCTCATTTATCCCGGTGGAAAGAGATTCTGTGACTTCAGCGATGCATTCCAGAGCTTAATTCTCCTGAGTTAAAAAAAATATATATTCCTAGGAGGTTCTAAGGTGAACTCACTAAGCTGGAATGTGCTTGGCAGTCATAAGGGAGGTAACAATAAAGACAGAAAAGAATAAATCCAGAAAACGGTCGTGGTCATCTTCTAGGTATTGAGAAATAAGACACGAACGCTCGCTCCCGTTAAGGTTTGGGGTGTGTGTGTGTGTGTGTGTGTGTGTGTGATGAAATGTATCGCTGTAACCATGGTGTCCATAAATGCGGTCACAACACTGTGGAAGCTTCACCACTGTCTATTTCCAGAACGCTCCTTCACCCCAACCAGAGCCTGTTCTTAGACGGGGTCCCCGTCAGTCGGTCGGCAGAGAGTGAGTCGTCCGCACTGCACAAGACGCCCCTTTCTCCCGACCGCCCGCTCTGCGCTCTGTCTCCATGGATCGACCTGCTCTTGCTATCCCCTGTGCGCAGAATCAGACACCCTTTGCCGCTTGGGACCCGCTTCCTTCACTCAGCTTGGGGTTTTCGAGGCTCCTCCCTCCCCCCTTTCATTGGAAATGAAACTCCATTCAAGCTCCTTCTCGCCTGCTGTTTGTCTTCCTGTCTCACGTCATGGAGACTCCTGCGGCTCAGCTCTGCGGCCTCCCCTTCGGGGGCCTCCAAGCCCAGCCTCGGCCAAAGAAGCCTTTTCCGCAGACAATGCCAGGAAGAAGGCTGGGGGCAGCAGCCTGAGCACCCGTCTTCACTTCCCTGCATCCTTCTTGCCGCAGGAGCTGCTGGCCTGACTCATCTTCCTGTGCTGATGAGGACAAGCCTTATAAAGCCCAGGAAACTTCCCCCAGCCCACCGGCTGGGCTGACATCTCAGAGGGAAGGAGGGCGGGGGCGATACAGGGAGCTTCAGGTCCCTAGGCCGCTGGGCTATTTATATTGACCTTAGCGCAGGATGCTCATGGAGATTTAATTTTCCTAATTTGGAAGGGGAGGGAGATTTGATTTCTTGAGAGGAGTCAAAGATCCAGGAAGGAAGGGAGGTGATTCCTAGAACTGCCAAGGGGAGACTGGGGAGCCCAGTGCTCTGTCGCATTGGCCCGCAGCATGCAGGAGAGGAGAGGAGGGTTTCGCAGCACATTTTGCAGGGCTGGCCGCTGGATGACATCTCATAAACCTAGATAAAAAAAAAAATTTTTAAAGGAGGGGGGCAGATTGGAAAATCACAAGACATTGGGATTGTAAACAATCCTCTCGTCTCTGTTCAGGTAAGATGAACAACGGAAAGTATTTCTCAAACACCCGCTGTTCTGGTTGAGGGAGACTCCTAGCCATCAGAGTCAGTTCCCATTCCGAGTCACGTCACAGGCTATCTTCCTCCCCACCCCCACCCCCCAGGCGATTATGAAAACCCTTAGATCAATCGCTGTCTAAAAGCCAGCCAGTCACAGGGCACATTAGTTTTCTGTCTGGCCTGCTACTCTGCGGCCTCCTGTGGTCAGACGGCTGAGACGGGGGAGGGGTTGTCCTTGGTGACACCAGGGCTTAGGCTGCCCTGCCCCCTTGGGTGTGGCTTGGGGGAGGTCTTGGATCTTGGCCTGATCTTGGATCAGGCTTGTCTATCAGGGTCTTGGCTGACAGCTATCCTGCTGTCCTGGTCCAGACGCCACCATCGTTACGAGATAACACCCAGCATTCCTTAAGGAACTTACTGTGGCCCAGACTCGGGATTCGACATTCCCCATGCATTATCGCACGGGGCTTCCGAGCCGGAATGGTCCACATACCTTGCCTGTCCACTCTCCAAATCTGGAGACAGAAGAAGTTCCCCAGCTCTCTGGCCCGGGTTCCTCAAGTCAAGCAGACCGTCTAGTCTAGCAGGGCTGGAGAAGGTGTTCCCCACGAAGGCCGAGAAACTGCAGCGTCTGAGGTCATGCAATCAAGGGCAAAATCGCACTCCTGCTCCTTCGCGACCGCAAAGAATTGAAACTTGTGATTAGCAAGGGCTTGGGGGTTAGGGAGGGCGGCAGGGGAGGGCTGGCCTCTTCTGTCCAGGTTGCTGGTCGGCTCAGGGAAGGAGTTTCCACTGTATGGAAGGCCACTCGGTATTTCCTCCTGGCTCCGTCGCCGGGACCTGGCGAACAACCACAGATCCTGGCACTCCTGTGCGTGGCGAGTCCCAGCAGCGAGGTCGAATCCATTTTTGGAGCCCAGAGGAGCGCATTCCTTTACAATTACACTTACAGGGGTTCTTCGGGATCCTGCAAGGGGCCTGCCTCAGGCGCCATCTAACGGCCACAGCTGGAATGACACCCGGCTCCCAGCCTGGGAAAGAGGCGCCCTTCTGTGGGAAGGAAGCTGGCTGGCTTCTTTGTCCTTTCCCTGGGGTGGGGGAGTGGGGAGGGGAGTGGCTGGTGACGTGGAGGCTTGACAACGTGAGCGAGTTCAAGGTCTTCCACTTGCTAATTAAAAGCATGCTTTACACTTTCACATAAGACACGGAGCTGCGGTATGCCTGTGACCGTCTGCCCACGCCCTGCCTGGCCAGCTGAAGGTGTCCTTTGTCTTAAGGGACGCCAACCTGCCTGGAGTGCAGGTGGACAATGAGAGCCTTCTTCTCCAGAGGGGCTGCCATTGAGGCTCTGTGGACGTAATGATGATGACCTACAGACTGGTTGTGCGATCACTGGATGATTGGGAAGGTGAAGGGGCTGTAGAAAATTCCTAGGAAATGGAATTAAAAGGCCATGGGAGGTCCTTTGTAAGGCGAAACCAGACCAGCTGCCATGGAGCTGATTCAGACTCGGCGATTCTAGAAGCTTCCAAAGTCGACCTTGGCATTTCCAAGGTTGTAAATCTTTTTTTTTTTTTTTTTTTTGGTTTTTGGGCATCACTGCTCTCCGGTGGTGGGAGTAGGAGGCCCAGCCCCACTGCTGGAATTGAACCTCCGTCCCAGTGGGCCGCAGTCCCGCGCACAACCACTACGCCACCAGGGCTCAGCCCCCCAAGGTTGTAAATCTTTATGGAACTAGACCGCCACATCTTTCTCCCAAAGTGGATTCAAACGCACTCCCTTTCTGATAAACCTTAGGTTTAAGGCTTGGTCATGGTGCCAACAGGCCCCCTGGGTTGGAAATGGAACCCCACTGTCATTGAGTTGAGTCTCACTCACAGAGACCCTACGGAACAGACTAGAAAGGCCCCTTTGGGTGTCCAAGGTTGTAAATCACTACAGGAGTAGAACGTCTCATTTTCCTCCTTAGCAACCAGTGCATTGGAACTGTCGGTCTTACACTTAGCAGCCAGCTGCATAACCCACTGCGCCACCAGCTCACCACAAGCCTGTCACTCTGTCGTGCTGGGGCGGCCTGTGTGTTACTGTGCTGCTGGGAAGCGGTGTCCCTGGTCTTTCATATGCCAGCAGGGTCACCCAAAGTGGACGGGATCAGCAGAGCGTCCAGACCGAGAACAGACTGCAAAGGAAGAGCAGGCTGTCCACGTCAGCGGGATTAGCCACGGCAAGCCCCGAGCACAGCAAGGAGATGCTGCCAGGTCCTGGAACGCTCCTGAACGGAGGAAGCAGGACCTTGTCAGGGACAGGGCTGGAAGACGAGCCCCTCGGCTGGACAGAGGAGGGCTGAGGAAGGGCTGCCTTCTCACGCACGCACAGCCAGACACACAGACGCAAACGGGGGAGCCCGCAGGGGCCAGGCCTGAGGGTCCTTCATGACTCAAATGGAGGAGGGACAGCTGCCAACATCAGTTAGTCATTGGAACCTGAAATGGATGAAGTCCGAACCCAGGAAAACGGAAAGACGCTCAAGTCAGTGGGATGCATCTAGGTGGAGATTCTAGGTGTGAGTAAGCAGGAATGGACAGGCCTTGGCCCTCGTGACATCACCAGGCTGATGACACTGCCTGAGGGATGACGTTGCCTTCGTCACCAAAAAGGACGCTTGGAGAGCTCTCTTGAAGGGCAGTGCTGCCTGTGAGAGGCTCATGTCGACCTGCACAACAGGAAATCCAATCAGGACAGCCGTTCTTCAGACTGATGCCTCGCCCACTAAAGCAGGCGATGAAGAAATGAAAGAATCCTATCAACATGCAATCAAGATGCCCTGGTGATTATTGGCGACTGGAATGTGGAAGTTGGAAACAAAGAGGAGGGGACAATAACTTGGACGTCTGGTCTTGATGATAGAAGGGACGCTAAAGAGAATTTTTGCAAGATCAGTGACTTGTTCGTAGCGACCATCTTTTCTCAGCAAGTTAAAAAGCGACCCCACACATGGACTTCTCCAGACGGACGACACAGATCAAATTGACTACTAGATCTGTGGGAAGAGACGACGAGCAATTCTGATGTCAGCAGCTAAAACCAGGCCAGGGCCCAACTGTGCAACAGACCACCGATTGCTCATCTGCCCGTTCAGGTCGCACTTGAAGACAATGATGGCAAGTATACAAGCGCCCAAATGACACCTTGAGTCTATCCCCCTGCAAGGAGAATTTATCACTTTATTTTGTTTATTTATTTTTGTTGTGGCATCACTGCCCTGGTGGGAGCAGGAAGCCCAGCCTTGCTCCTGGAGAGCTGCTGCTGGATTTGAACCGTCAACCCTGTGGCCTGCAGTCCCACACACAACCACTGCGCCCCCGGGGCTCAGCCTGAGAACTTATGATTTTATTCAGTTTTAGATCATTAAAGTTTGTTGAACATGATAGTCATCTGACATTACTGGGAATACAGTTCTATCTACTCCTGGCTTTTATTCTGTGTACATTATGCACGTAAAATATATTCCTTTTTTTTTTTTTTTGGCATTACTGCTCTCCGGTGGTGGGAGTAGGAGGCCCAGCCCCACTGCTGGAATTAAACCACCGTCCCAGTGGGCCGCAGTCCTGCGCACAACCACTACGCCACCGGGGCTCAGCCAAAATACATTACTTTTTATGAAGTATATTTCTTATTAAAGGGCTGTTCTAATATTAATTTTAGGGTTATGAAGGGTTTTTTACTCTTTTTTAAAATTCATTTTATTGGGGGCTCATACAGCTCTAATCACAATATATAAATACATACTTTGTGTCAGTATTTACATTTTGGGGGGGTTTGTATAACTCTCATCACAATCCATATATCCATCCATTGTGTCAAACACATCTGTACATTTGTTGCACTCATCATTCTCAAAACATTTGCTTTCTACTTGAGCCCTTGAGATCCTCATTTTCCTCCCTCCCTCCTCGCTGCCTCTTCCCCCATGAACCCTTGATAATTTATAAATTATTGTTCATTTTGTCATATCTTACCCCTCCCCCGCCCCCGGGTTTCAAGAACATATTTCCAGGAACTTTTTTTTGTGTGTGTGGCCATCACTGCCTCTGGTCATGGGCGCTACCCAGTGCTGCTCCTGAGAGCAGCTGCTGGATTTGAACCGCCAAGCCCGCGGGCTGCCCTTCAGCACTCAACCACTTAACGCCACCGGGGCTCAGCCCTCAAGAACATATTTGATGTATTAAGCACTAATGACAGGAGACCTGGTGAACTATGGGTAGACATCAAGACAGCAAAAAGTCATTAAAAAGACAGGCCCTAAAGAAAAGGTCAAAGTGGATGTCAGAAGAGACTCCAAAACCTGTTCTTAATCATGGAACAGCTGTGGCAAGTGGAAGCAATGATGAAGCCAAAGAGTTGAACAGAAAACCTCAAAGGGCAGCTTGAGAAGACAGAGTCAACTATTATCTTTTTTTTGGGGGGGGGCATCACTGCTCTCCGGCGGTGGGAGTAGGAGGCCCAGCCCCACTGCTGGAATTGAACCTCCGTCCCAGTGGGCCGCAGTCCCGCGCACAATCACGACGCCACCGGGGCTCAGCCAACAGAGTCAACTATTATAATGAGAAGTGCAAGGGCCTGAAGTTAGAAAGCCAGAAAGGAAGACCACGCTCAGAATCTTAAAATGAAAGAACTCAAGAAAAAGTTCAAGTCTCAGGTTACAAGGATTCTAAGGGCAATATATTGAATGATGTGGGAAGCATCAAAAGAAGACAGAAAGAGGGCTGAGCCCCGGTGGCGTAGTGGTTGTGTGCGGGACTGTGGCCCACAGGGTTGGCAGTTCAAATCCAGCAGCGGCTCTCCAAGAGCAAGATGGGGCTTCCTATTTCCACCAAAGAGGTAATGCCACACACACACACACACACACACACACACACACACACAAAAGTAAAGCACTATGGGCACAGCCTAAAAGTCCTGCTGATCAAAGGGTAACCCTAAGGTTGGGCTACTAACTGCAAGGTCAGCAGTTTGAAACCCCCTGTGGCTCTGAGGGGAAATGATAAATTTCCTACTTCCCCCAAAGAGTTACCAGCTCAGACACCCACAGAGACATTTACCCCGCCCACAGGGTCCGAATCCGCTTGGGGGCAGTGAAGGGGGGCATGGAAGGAGCCCAGGTGGCGCTGCTGGGTAAGGGTCGGGCTGAACTCCGAGTTAGGCGACTCAACTCACTGCAGCTCCTCCGGAGAGAGTTGAGGCTTCCTGCTCCTCTAGAGATGGGCAGCTTCAGGAGCCTTTGCAGATGACAATGGGTGGATGGGTGGGGTGCAGCTGGACCCAGGTGAGAGTAAACCTCGGAAGAAGGAGATAGAAACACAGATTCCTTAAAGGTGATGGTGAACAACCATTCTGAAGCACTTTTTATTTCTCTGTTTTTTTTTTCCTTAAGACTACTCTGTTTTGGGGGGAGCCAATTACAAGGATCAACACATAACCTCCTATCTGAAGGATGGAAATTGGAAGAGTGCACGAGGGGAGACGTTGGGCAGTGTAAGATATGACAAAATAATAATAATTTATAAAGCATTGCTTGATACAAATGATGTACTGAATGTTGTAGTAGCTGTAAGAACCCCCAATAAAATTTTTTAAAATTTTTTTAAAATTAAAAAAAAAAGAAAAAAAATTTATAAAGCATTGAGGGTTGGTGGGGGAGGGAGAGCAAAGAGGGAAGGGAGAGGATGGGAAACTGATATGAAGGGTTCAAGTGGAAAAGTGGATATTTGGAGAATGATGATGGCACCAGGCAGGCGAAGGTGCTTGGCACAGTAGATGTATGTATGTATGTATGCACTGTGGTAAACAATGTACAAGCCCCCAATAAAATGATTACAATGATTAAAAAAGAAAAAAAGGTTACTCTGTTTTTTTTGTTTTTTGTTTTTTTTTTAGGCATCACTGCCCTCAGGTGGTGGGAGTAGGAGGCCCAGCCTTTGCTCCTGGGAGCCGGAATTGAACCTCCATCCAGTGGGCCGCAGTCCCGCGCACAACCACTACGCCACCGGGGCTCAGCCAAGGTTACTCTGTTTTTTGTTTGTTTTTTGGGGGGCATCACTGCTCTCCAGCGGTGGGAGTAGGAGGCCCAGCCCCACTGCTGGAATTGAACCTCCATCCCAGTGGGCCGCGGTCCTACACACAACCACTACGCCACCGGGGCTCAGCCCTTAACTCCCCACCTTTCTTTTTTTGTTTGTTTTTTTTGGGCATCACTGCCTTCCGGTGGTGCTGCTCCTGAGAGCAGCCACTGGATTTGAACCGCTAAGCCCGCGGGTTGCAGTCCCACACTCAACCTCTTACGCTACTGGGGCTCAGCCCGGGATTTTGCTCTTTTGTTAATTCATTTGCTAGCACTTGTTTGATGGGCCAAACAATTGAGTTTCACATAGCCCAACATTTATTCTTTTTTTTTGGGTGGGGGCATCACTGCTCTCCGGTGGTGGGAGTAGGAGGCCCAGCCCCAATGCTGGAATTGAACCTCCATCCCAGTGGGCTGCAGGCCCGCGCACTACCACTACGCCACCGGGGCTCAGCCCTATGTTATTATTTTTATACCTCACACTATCCGCTGTCTCTCTCTTCACCCACCTTCCTGTTATTCATCCCCCTGAGAGGGGGTGTTATACATCAATCAATGTGATGGGTCCCCCCTCTTTCCCCTCCACCTTCCCCCTACCCTAATTAGTATCCCTACTCCTGTCATTGTTCCTGAGGGGTTTGTCTGGCATGGATGCTGTGTGTCCAGAGTCCTCTGGACCAGTGCCCAGGCTCCAGTCTAGACGTTTTGCTTCCTTTTTGCGCCAAAGACTATGGGTTCCTTCTGTTTCTGTTGCGATTTGGCTGGAAGTGGACAGAGCAAATGATAACTGTATTTTGTAGTATAACCCCATCTCCAGATGGGGAAACTACGGTATACACAGGCGACATGGTGTGTTAGAGATGACAGGGCCAGGAAACAGCAAGCTTGGTGTCACCACCCCCCTACGTCGCTTCTCCCTCTCTGCCCCACCAAGTCTAGTTCTTCTGGCACCGGTTCTGATTTCTTGGGTTGGCCCTCCAGAACCCCAGACTGGGTCTCGGCAGCCGAGGTTGTATTCCTCCTTCACACTCACCTCTCACACACAGTCAGTCGGTCAACAGCCTGCAGAAGGTTCTTCCCTGCTCCATCGCTTGACCTGCCCTTCCTCCCTCGAGCCAAAATCTCCGCTTCACCCGTCCCCATGCCCCTCCACCCCTCTCCAACTCCTCATCCTAGACCAAGCAGCCATTCCACTCTAATGAACAGACTGCTGATTTGACTGCTATGGGCTTACTGCCCACCTGTCCCCATGGACGCGGAAGCTCCGTCCGTCTGCTCTGAGGCAGCGACACTGGGATCCCGTTGTCCCCATCGGGTGCCATCGACTCCCCTCTGATTCAATGTAGCGTAAAGAATGACAGCAAGGAGTGCTGTAAGCCTTGGCCCTCACCAAACACAGCCACTCCATCGTGGCCCTCGGGTCGCTGCTGACCCCGGGTGACCCTCTAGCTCAGGGTGGAGCTGGGAGCTTCTGAGACAGGAGTGGAAAGCCCCGGCTTTCTCTTGAGGAGCAGCTGGTGGTTTCAAACTGCCGACTCTGAGGATCGTAGCCCAACGCATAACCACTATGCCACCAGGGCTCCTTTCCAATGCTGTATCCGATAAAAATCTCCTGGGATCCTTGCGGTTGGGGTCGGCTGATTCTCAGGCCTTTCTTCCTCGTCTTCCCTCGTCTGAAAGGTCTGTTGAAGCCGGTTTATCTGGGGCCACCCTCCTGGTCTTTGAAATACCAGGTGGCTTCCAGCATGGCAGCGAGAGGTAAGCCCCCCTCGCAGACTGACTGATGGACAGAGGTGTGGTGGGATAAAAAGAAGCAAGATTTCATTTTGTCCTTTCTATCCTCTAGCTCGTCCCTCTATCTCGTCTTTCTTTCCACTCCCTCATCTTTTAGTCTTTCTCCTCCTCCTCCTTCTTTTTTTTTTTAGGCATCACTGCCCTCAGGTGGTGGGAGTAGGAGGCCCAGCCTCTGCTCCTGGGAGCCGGAATTGAACCTCCATCCCAGTGGGCCGCAGTCCCGCGCACAACCACGACACCACCGGGGCTCAGCCTCTACTCCTCCTTCTTCTTCTCATTTTGTCATCCTCGAATTTAGTTTTATCAGGGGCTATTTATTTTTTTTCAGCTATTTTTCTTTTCTTTTTTTTCCCCTTGTATCACTGCCCTGGTGGGAGTAGGAAACCCAGCCTTGCTCCTGGAGAGCTGCTGCTGGATTTGAACCATCAACCCTGTGGGCCGCAGTCCCGCATGCAACCACTGCACCACCGACGCTCAGCTTTCAGCTACTTTTCTTTTTCTTTTTCTTTTTTTTTTTTTTTGGCATCACTGCCCTCAGGTGGTGGGAGTAGGAGGCCCAGCCTTTGCTCCGTGGAACTGAAATCAAACCTCCATCCCAGTGGACCGCAGTCCCGTGCACAACCACTACGTCACCGGGGCTCAGCCCTTCAGCTATTTTTCTATTGCATGTCTGCCCTTTGAGACATTTTTGGAACTAGGGTGGAAGGTGACCAGCGAAGGACGCTTCCTTAGCAAGGGTGTGTCTTCCTCAACGTTGTTCTGACCCAGCAAGGATGAGAGAGGCTGACATGGGTGACGCAGCATGACCCAGGGCTCGGACGGAGTGTGGAGGGCGTGCACTGCACAGCAGGGAGCAGTCCAGGAGGGCTTCATGGAGGAGGGGCTGTCTGCGTTGTCTGGAAGAATAGCTAACATGCCAGTCGTGCTCCTGGAAGTCACCTTAGGCCCAAGACCAAGGTTTTTATTTTTTGTTTGTTTTGTTTTTTTGGCATCACTGCTGTCCGGTGGTGGGAGTAGGAGGCCCAGCCCCACTGCTGGAACTGAACCTCTGTCCCAGTGGGCCGCCTCCCGCGCACAACCACGACGCCACTGGGGCTCAGCCCAAGACCAAGGTTTTTCGATGGAGCAAGATCTCCTCAGCTCTAATGCGCCAGCTATCTGAGTTCAGTGTTTGAGAGACCCACCAGGGATGCTGTTTAAAATGTACGTTTCCTTCCCCCAGAGAAAATCCACTCCTCACATCAGAGGCTGGGCCTGGAACTATGGTTGTCAAATCAACAGAGAGTTCTCTAGCTGGTCACCTTTTGCACCCCGTTTTGAGGGGTAGCGCTTCCTAAAGTGTTGAGTCCCGGGGGTTCCCAGATCCTCTTGTGTGTCCTAGCTTACTGGAATCTGAAAGTGAGTGACTATGAGGGAGGGGGTGGGGGGACCTTGGGGACACAATGGCTGGTTCACTCCCAGCTTGCAGCTGTGAAATGCCAGTAAAGTGCCCTGGTGTGGTCAGAGTCTGGAGGGGGTGGGAGGGGCACACCGGGCAAATAAATTAAAGTCCAGATAAGAAAATAGACTCTGGTCCTGATAGCAATGGCAGGGGCCAAGTTCAGGGGAGACTGACCCGACTCCATTCTTTCTGCTTCAAGGTCCACCTCTGGGCTTCACGCGGGCACATGCAGTCAGGCCCGTTGGGGCCATCAGCTGCCCAGTGTGCGATGCAGTCCCAGCGTGGAAATGCCCCACTGTCCTCAAGCCTCGGTCGCGTCACAGGAGGCAGTTGCTCCCATGTTGGCTTTATTCTAAGTTAAAGGCGAGAAGAGGCGACTTCACCTCTGAGCCCCCCCTTTTCCTCTCCCTCCGTATCGCCTGTTTTGAGCATGGTGTCTTTCTGCGCTTTAATGTTGGCCCACTGAGCTTCCACCGGGGTAAGTATCCCACAGACCCCTTCTGCCTCTGGAAGGTGAGCAAGGCCAGGCGTAGAATAATGCGCACAGTCGACGGGTATTGAGACTCGGGGGTGCCGTGCAGTTTGGACCACTAACGGAGGGGGCGGGGGCGGCGTGCACATGCCAGCAGCTGCGAGGGAGGCCATCAAGGCAGCCTGCTTCTGAAACGATCCTCTGAACCTCCACGCAGCAGCTCTCATCTGACCCCGAGGGCTGTTCTGAGCCAGAACCAACTTGAGTTTGGGCTGGGCCAGCAGAGAGGCTGGCGGGAGCCCTGGTGGCTCAGTGGTTAAGGCTGGTGGTCCCAGGAAAGCCTGGGGGACGGGGAGAAGTTCGGCTTTGCCGTCTGGGATCCTGACGTGTCAGAACGGACGATGGACTCGCCAGCACACAGCCGCAGGAAAGTCAGCACGCCTTTGACCCCGGAGACGTCTACCGCACCTGTCTCAGAAAGCAAACACACAGAAACTCAGCGCCAGCAAGTGGCCGCCGGCTCACAGCCGCGCCACAGGACGGGATGAGGGCCGCCCGGCCCCTGTGACGAGTTTCCCCAGACGGCCACTCTCCCGGAGAGTAGCACGGATGCCCCGTCTTGCTCCC
>PVJH01032580.1:0-22500 GCA_004026705.1 Nesogale talazaci | reverse complement strand
AGTCAGATGACAGAGTCCAACAGTCGCCAGCTCAAGAGATGTATATCCCAGGAGCGTGGCAAAGTAGGGCTTGAAAGAACCTCAACTCACAGCTCCACAGTCCACGATTAGGTGTCCCATGGTAGTGTTGCTTGGAGGTCGAGGCACAGGACGAACAAGGCAGCTCTCTGCTCCAAAGATCAGAAAGCAAGAGAGAGAGAGGGCGGGACTCACTGAGCTTTCCTATCTCTGCCCTTCAATTCATCCCGTGTATTCATTGGTCATGCCATCACAACGAACCCACCAATCTTCTGTGGCCATGTTGGCATAACAAACCTGCCCGTCACGACCACAGAGGGATTTCACTGACTGCTTTTCAGAAGTAGACTGTCAATTCTTTCTTCCTGGTCCATCTTCGTCTGGAAGTTCTGCTGAAATCCGCTCAGCATCATAGCAACAAAGAAGTTCCTATTGCCCAAAGGGCGGCGGCAGCCCGTGAAGCGCTTTGCTGCATGGCGGTGAGAATTCTACAACAGCCCCACAGTGAGCTGCTGCTTCGTACTCAACCAAAAGGCAAAGGACAATGAAAACAAACTCGTGGCTGTTCAGGCAACTGCCCCCTGCCAGCACCGGTGTCGTTTTGTTGATGAGGAAGATGAATCTTAGAGCTCAGAGCACAGTTGGCGATCACTGAGCACACCGTGCCTGGGAGGAATCAAACCCAGGTCACCTGGCTTCAGAATCTACCCTTGTAATCAAGATGATGGACAAATGAGATCCTTTAAACGTGATTTAGAAATGACAAAGGAAGCTAAGCCCCGGTGGCACAGTGGTTGTGTGTGGGACTGGGGTCCATAGGGTTGACAGTTCAAATCCAGCAGCAGCTCTCCAGGAGCAAGGCTGGGCTTCCTACTACCTTAAGGGTAGTGATGCAGAAAAAAAAAAATGACAGAAGAGCGCCCAGAAAAAACCAGCCTGTGCCAAAGCAGGGCAAGTCGACCAAAGGCCTCTCAGGGCCTTAAGCTAAGGGCTAAGCTGGGAAAGCACAACAGAAAGATAGACATGATCCCCAAATTAACACTAAATCCAGACACCTGGGGAACTGCCTGACTCCCAAGGAACTTTGGGGGATCTGGATCGAAGCTGGCCTGAGACCCAGGAGAGGTGGGTGAAGGGCTGGCGAAGGCAGAGGGGCTTGCCTGTCCCAGGGAGCCTCCTCACTTGAACGGGTTCTTAGACTGCCTTTGTTGCCGCCAGAGACACGGAATTCCAGGCCAAAAGAATCGACCCAACCAGGAGCAGAATTGAGTTTCTGTCTCGCCCCCCCCAACACTCCTAACCCACCATGGGATTTGTTTTCACGATCCCCTTTGAATGGTGTGAGGCTGCTTCAGAGCGCTGGAAATAGGTCCCGGGTGGCCACATCACGCCAAGAATCCCAGCCTTCTTTCATCTTGCCTGGGCCACCCTTTGCTGCAAACCCAGCCAGTGCTGAGCGTGTCTGACCAGATCTCTCTGGAAGGGAGCATCGACTCTCAGGCGACCCAGGACCCCCTCAAAGCGCCTTTTGCCAGCTGGTTGAGGTGACAGGCGCTTTTGTGTTTGTGAACACAGGCCTGCTCTAGGCGCTTGTTAGAGGGGCACAGTCTTCAAGGAGAAGGTGCTGGTTTTCATTCTCTAAAGGAGCCAGAGGAAGCTCAGAGGCGAAGTAACTTGCCCAAGGTCGCGTTACGAGCACATGGCAGAGCCTGGACTCCAGTCCAGGTGTCTCTGACGCCTAAGTGTGTAGCAAACATAACACCCTCCCCAAAGCCCAGCAATTCACAGTATAATTTTCTTGGCCATCTCTAAAATGGGGGGTGATGGTGAGTAATCCCTCTCTGAAGGCCCAGCTGAGTTCTCATGTTCTCTTTTTGATGTTTAAGACTTCCCAAAGGCAGCCAGATCCTGGAAGGCCTTGTAGGGGAGTGGTTGGGGGTGGGAGGTGGGGGTGGGATGCAAGCTTTCTCCAATGAGAGGAGGCTCAGCGGATACTTCTGTGCAAACACTCTGAACAGGGACTGGGTTGGCGCTGTCCTGGGGCCTCAGGGACACTCACTAGGGGGTGCTCAAGCTGGGAATGTCAAGCTCTGGGAGATGAGCAAACACAGATCCTTGTGAGTCCACATTCCTGAGCCTGCAGCCTGGGGCGCAGACCCACCGATGGTCTCTGGCATTGTCCAAAGGTGGCCCGGCTTGACCAAGGGGCAGGATCAATATTTGCCAGGATATATGGGGCCCTGCAGCATCGACTATGTTTGGACAGCCCTGTCTCTCACTGTCTTTCTAAATCCACTCTGGGTCTAGCAGGTCCCCACAGGAGGGAGATCACTGAACCAGGAGCCCTGAGGTGGAAGGTAATTGGCAGGTTTTCCCGTGCTGTCTGACCTCTAACCTTTCCACATATTTCAGGGAAGTTGTGCAAGAAAGCAGAGTTCAGAAGGCTTTCTAGGAATCTACCTCAGGGGCAGTTGGAGACGGTGTTGGTTACTATGGGTTACTCTGGGAGTCATCTTTGACTCCTGTTTTCTCTTGCTGAATCTCACTATCCAGCTACCCTCCCTCCAGTTGAGCCAAAATACTGCCTTGATTATATCTCCTCTGAAATTTGAGAACATCTCAAGAAGATATTTGAATCAGAAATGAAACTGGAGCTCTCATTGATAGAACTTTGTCTCACCAATGAATAACTTCTTCATGGCGAATACCTTGTTTTCAACAACATAAGTGGTGATTGTACATACACATGGAATACATAGGAATCAAACTGTCTACATCTGTGAAGAGAGATGATGGAGAGACTCAATATCAGCAGCTAATACAGGCTAGGGGCTGGCTTTGAAGTGGACTATCAAGTACTCATATGTAAATTCAGGTGGAAATTGAAGAAAATGAAAAAAAGCCATAAGAATAAAAATATGAACTTAAGTCTCTCCCACCTAAATTTCCAGAACACTTCAAGAACTGATTTGACACACTGAACACTAATCCCAGACGAGCTGTGAGATGACAAGAACATCATACATGAAGAAAGTGAGAGGTCATTCAAAAGAAAGGAAAGAAATGGAAGATCAAAGTGGATATGTGATAAGATGCTGAAACTTGCTTGTGATTATCAAGCTACTAAGGCAAATGGAAGAAATGATGAAATCGAAGAGTTGAACAGAAAATTTCTAAAGGCAACTCAAGAAGACTGCTTTGGAATGTGCCGAGACCTGGGATGAGGATACCACAAAAGGGAAAACACACTCAGTATAACTCAAGCTGAAAGAACTGAAGAAAAAAATTCAATCCTCTATGTCTGATACTGAAAGATTCTACTGGCAAAATGTTGAATGATGCAAGAAGCAGCAAAAGAAGATAGAGGGAATACAGTCACTGTACAAAAATAAACACGAAACCATTTCAAGAGGTAGCATATGATCAAGAATTAGTGGTACTGTAGGAAAATCTTCAAGCTGTACTGAAGCATTTGCCAAACACAAGGCCGCAGGGCTTGATGAAACACCAATAGAAATGTTTCAATAAGCTAACGTAACACTAGCAGCACTCATTCAACTACGCCAAGAAATCTGGAAGAAGGTACCTGACTGATTGGCTGGAAAAGATCCATACATGTACTCATTCCAAAGAAAGGTGACTCAACAACTGTGGAAATTATTGAATAATATCTCATGTAAGCAAACGTTTGTTGAACATCATTCAACAATAGTTGTGGCAGTACATTGATAGAGTTGTCGGAGATTCAAGTTGGATTCAAAAGAGGATATGGCACAAGGGATTTCATTGCCGAAGTCAGATGAATCTTAGCTGAACACAGAGAGTACCGGACAGGTGTTTACTTGTGTCTAATTGGCTAAGCAAAGGCATTCAACTATGCGGATCAAAACAAACTGTAAGTAGTCTTGAGATGAACGGGAATTCCAGAACACTTGATTGTGCTCATATGGAACCTGAACAAGGGAAACTCCCGTATTGCTCCCAAAGCCTTTAACTGATTAGTTGCGTTGTCCTTCCACATTATGGAAAGTAATTTGCTTTACTTAAGGCCAACTGACTCAATTGTACACAACTGTGGCATTTTATAACCACAATTAGACTAGAGTTGAACCAAACAACATAACAAACCTGACTTGAAAAAACAACCACCACAGTCATGCAGCTATTGAAGTTGAAGATCAATAGACCCCTCCCTCCCAACAACCATGGGAGCCAATTCCTTGAGAAACCAACCCCCCTTCCCCATCCATCTTCTTTCTCTCCATTTGGTAGATATTTGGACCAGCCCATAGACCCTTAGGAAGAGCCCTGGTGGCACAGTGGGTTATGTGTAGGTCTGCTAACCACAAGGTCAGCAGTTGGAAACCAACAGTTGCTCCTCAAGAGGAAGATAGGGTTTTCTCTTCCCATAAACAGTTAGTCATGGAAACTTACAGGGGCAGTCCAACTCTCTCTGTCCTATAGGGTCACCACAAGTCAGGGTTGACTCCAGGGCAGTGGTTTTTAGAGGAGTGCCTCGTTATCTTCAAAGCTCTCTGGAGCACAGTGGTGTCCACACACATGGGGTCACCAGCAGCCCCAGTGGGTGAGATGGCAGCTGGTTTTGTACATAGATGCACCTTATCGGCCCTGCTTCTCTCAAGAAGCCCGGAGTAAGACGCTGTACAAGTTGCTTGCCATCACTGAGCCTGCCTCCTCCTTTGTGAAATGAGGTCATAGGCCTCCTTTTGGGATGATCAGAAGATTAACTGTAAGAAGGCTCCTCTAGTACCTTGCACAGTGCTGGGATACAAGACCCTTACACTTACGGTTCCTATGGGTTCTCAAGTCAGACTGGATTTGATTTGTTTAGAGCTATTTTTTTAAGAAGTATATGAAACAAAAGGAAGAGTGTAACAATTACCTCTGTACCCCTCCCACCCAGGTTAGCTCACAATGATCTGTCGCTGTACTTACCCTTGCTGTCTGCATTCTCGCTTCTTTATTACATGCGCACGTGCATGCACACGATACTGAACACTGCGTGGCAGGGGTGCCAGATGGCCCGGGCTGCTTGGTAATCTGCGTCTCCAGCCTGATAGTGGTGGAGTGAGACGGGCTGGTTTGACGCAGGAAGGGCACCCACTTTAACCGCTGCCTTTGGGTCTATGACATGGACACAGCTTCTGATGGGTCCCTTGGCCTACTGATGGGCACCCTGTCTGGGCACCCTGTCTCTCCCTTCCCACCCCAGCCCCCATATTGGAAAAGGAGAGCTGGGTGGAGAAGAGGAGTCCCTTCCCTGGGAGGATACACAAGCTGCCTTCTGAACCTGAGGTGGGGCTCAGCAAAGGCTGGTGGGATGCCCTTCCTCCCTGTGTCACACCCACCCCCCGCTGCCTGCCGACACAGTGCTTGGCACCCAGGAGCGAGTGAATGGCTTCCAGGGTGAGAGAAAACGAATGGAAAGGATGTGGCGCCTTGAACGCACCTCGAGATTCAGGGTCTGAGGTGGGCGCGAGGGATCAGTCTGCCAGCACTTGGTAAAGCCCTTTGGGCTGAACTGGAAGTGACGGGTCTAGGTTTCTAGGCACAGCTTGCCATGGAGCTCTGGAAGGCCCCGGAATCTTCCCAGTTCTGATGGGGCTGTCCAGAGTCTCTGGGCAGACACTGAGGGCTGCCTGGTTTCCCCCACACACCCCCCCCCCCAGGCCCGGCTACCCGCTGTCCCCACAAGCTGCTCATCTTTCAAGTCTGGGATGAATTCCTTGTTCACCACCTATGGTAAAGGAGATTTATTGTGCCGGCCAACTCTTTTTATCCCTCTCCTTCCCAGACACTTTGATGGAGTTTATCTTGATAGATGGTGAGGCCCCGGCCCCGGGGCAGCTGAGAGAGCAGTGGGCGGGGAGATGGGCGCCCAGGAAGGGGAAGAAAGGCTGGAAGCTGGGGATGTGCAGGAGGGGCTGTCACTCAGGGCTCTTCCCCGCTGGGGAGGACCCTTGTCTACCAGTTCAGCAAAGGGCCAGCCACTTGCTGCTGTGACTGCTGCAGCTGGGCCTCCTGGCCCCGTTTCCCCTGTGCTTCGGATGTGGTCGCTGTCAGAAGTGCCTTCTCGGGTCCCTCGGTCAAATCTACTCCCTGTTGTCCAGGAGTCAGCTGTGACTCACTGTGTGTTAAGGGTAGAACTGCACTCCATGGGGTTGTTGGTGGGCTGGTGGCACTGAGGGTTAAGTATGGGCTGCTAACCCCAACGTAAGAGGTTCAAAGGTCACCCCCACCCGCTCCTTCCAAGGGACAAGGCTGAGGATATCTGCTCCCATCAGGATTTCCAGTCTGGGGAATCCTTGAAGGGTTTCTGTGAGTCAGAATGGGCTCAATGGCATTGGCTTAGTTGGGGTTTAATCTGATAGACAGGAGCCCCGATGGAGCCACAGTCAAGCTCCTAGCTGCTACCTGAAGGTTGGTGGTTTGAATCTACTCCGGAAGCTGGTGATTTAGAGATGACAGTCAAGAAACCCTGAATGTTATGCATAAAGTTTTCAGCGGACACATCCTCCAAAGCGGGCAGCCAATTGTTTCTTCATAGTCTGTTCTTCATGGAAGCTGGGTTGACGCCTGCTCACTTTGGGTGGCCCTGCTGGCCTTTTAGATACCAGGGACACAGCGACACACAAGCCACCACAGAATGACAAACTGGCAGGCAATCTGGGTACATCTGCTGCACAAGACCTCTTGACAGCATCGAAAGGCAGGATATCCCTCAACAGACTAAGGTGTGCCTGACCTAAGACATGGTATCTTCAATCGTCGCCCATGCCTGGGAAAGGTGGATGGACTCAGGAAGACAGAAGAGGAATCGATACGTTTGACTTGGGGGGCTGGAGAAGACTATGGAAAAGCCTATGGGCTGCTCAAAGGTTGACCCATGCTGCCGGCCTTCCAAGAAGGAAGGCCGGAGGTCTCTGCAGAGGCAAGGCTGGCATGACTTCAGCTTCCACACTTTGGGCAACGGACATACTGGTCAGGAGAGACCAGTCCCTGGAGAGGGGCAGTGAAAAAAGAGGGAGGCCCTCGATGAGATGAACCGCCACAGGGGCCGCGACGAGGGGCTCAGACATCGGAACGATGGTGAAGATGGCACGAGATGGGGTAGCGGTGTTATTGTGTCCCGCTCAGGCTGCCATGAGTCGGAAGCAAGTTTGATGGATTCTCACCACAGCAGGAAAACCCTACAGGGAAGTCCACTCTGTCAGTCCCATGAGGTCCTCTTGATGGCACGCATTGACCATCGCCACCACCTTGCAGGAGCAGACAGAGCACTAGGCCTTTCTTTGGAGACGTCATCGCTGTGCTGATTCAAACTGCCAACCTTCCAATTGTGTCACCAAGCATAGAGCATCTGTGCCGCCCAGGGAACCTTGCACCCCATGGAGGGGACCCCCTGTAGCTCTCTTTCCTCAGCTTCTCCGGGATGTTGTGGCCTGGCCTTTCTTCTCCTTCTCAGCCTGCAGACTTGGCAGGCATCCTTTCCTGCTTGAGCCCCAATTGCAACTTGGGCCCTCCCTTCTTGTGCCCACGGGCACTCACCCAGGTGCTGCCCCCGGGTCCCTCCACAGGGACACTGCCTTGATCCACAGGAGGTAGGAAGGCCTCTTCCTCAGCACATCGCTCTGCCTCCCTCCAAGCCCCTGCTGAGTCTGCTGCCTGAGGCCTGTGGTTGAGCTGTTGTCTCTCTGGGGCACTTCCTGAGGCATCCGTCCCCACTCACCCCTGTGGCCCCGAGGTTGTGCACAGGCGAGGCCTCCACCAAAGAGCGAAGCAGTCAGCCTTGAGCAGACTCTCCTTCAGGCCCTGCTCAGTCCCCTGGACACGGAGACTGTCCTCGGCTTCTCTGGACATCCAACCGGAGAGTTCTGGGATTAATTTCTGTGTGCTCAGTGCTGCATGCCAAGCAGGGGGCGGGAGGGTGCCCGGGGAGGTCTCACTCTCACTCGTTCTGTGGAGCAGAGAAAGGTGTACCATGCCCACGGTCAGAGAATGGAGCTCATCCCCGCCGAAGGGCAGCTGCTTCTGAAGCTCACAAGGCTCACAAGGGCAGAGTCAGGCTTTATCCCTGCCTGCCTGATCCTGAAGTGTGAAGTCTTTACTCTCTCTCGTGCTAGCCAGTGATAGACAGCAAGGGCTGTAAGCTCTGCCCGAGGTCTGGCCTTTGCTCGGTGGGGCAGTTGCCCCCACCTGCCCCTCCCAGACAACAGCCTCAGATTGGTGGTCGAGCAGGGAAGATGTTCGGGCTATCTAAGTACCATGGGGAGCCTCTGACTAAGCATGGGGACCTCAGGGTCTTGGCTAGGACAATGGACCTGTTTGCCTCTCAAACCCCACGCGGCCTCAACACACACGGCGCTCTGATCTCTGTTCCGATGGCAAGGTGCGGAGGGTCTCCTGATGGGAGTTTCTAACACAAAGCCACCCCTCGGGAGTCTGGGTGGCATGTCATTCTCTCAGATCCCAGCTTTGTGGGCCTGACCCCATGGTCATCCCCTCCTCCTCCTCCTGCCCCTCTTGTCTTCACTGGGCCTGCCCCTTCCATCCTCTGGATGCCCTCCGCCTGTAAATGTTGGGGTCCCGGGGTTACTTGGAGTCCATCAAACACAGCGACCATCGACCCGACCATCTTGCTGAGCACCAGTCAGGCCCCAGCCCCGGCATCCAGAACCAGCCACCCAGCCCTGCCCGCCCGCCCCCAACCCCATCTCTCCACGTGTACCTCTTTCCAACAATGGTGCCTGCAAATGCACGCGTGTGTCCCGCTGGGCATGACCTCCTTTGGTCCTGACTTGCAAAACTCAGGCCACAGAAGGCAGGAGTCTTTCTGCAGGCCGCTCTCGGCACACTCTCTGCTGGCGGCTTCTGCACGTCCTGGCAGGCATGCTCCGGCAGAGGCCAGGAGGGAGTTAGCTGAGCTGACATCCACTTCCTGGGAGAGGCAGCAATCATTTCGCTTGGATCAGGGGCTTCCCTCTCGCCCCTTCTGCTGCCACATCCCAGTCCCAATCAGAGCCGGCTGACAAGGCCTGACCCAGCCCTGCTGCCCCCTGCACTAGGAACCTTCGGGGTGTCCAGCAGCGCTCAGTCTGGCACTTCTCACATGGGCTGATCTCATCCACTGGGCAAGATAAAGATCACCTCTCACATGGAGCAACTCCTGCTGGTGCCCTCAGCCTCCAGTGTGCATGACTTCACTGAATCCCCACCACAACCCTGTTAGTCCTGCTGACAGATGTGGGGATGAAGGGTCTCACCTGAGGGCACCCAGGAAATCAAGGTATGCATCTGCCAGGTCAGAGGGTGGCGTCTCCAGGTTGGGATCCAGGGCTCTAAGGGGAGCAAAGAACAGGCACTGCCCCTTCAGGTCCCAAGACGACCTCCTTCCTCCCAGAGGTTTAAGCCATAGATTTGCTACCAAGAGGTTTAAGTCATAGATTTGCTACCAAGGACTCACGCACTTCAACCTACCACAGCTGGTGGGAGCTCAGCTTGGCCCAGGTTGGGACCTGAGTCCATTGAATCCACCTGCAGAGCCCTGTCTCTTCCTTCCCTTTGTCCTCTAATGCACAACACACGGCACAGGGCAGGACATCAGTGAGAATGGTCCTCGCTGCTAAGCCCTTATCAGAAATGACCCAGAGACCTGGGTGTGTCTTGGATTCCTGGGGGGCAGAACACACCCCACTTTTTTCTTTGGAACCCTGCATTTCATGGGTAAAGGGAATCACATGAACCCATCGAATGCCAGCCATAGTAGGGTATCCTCCAGGCCTCCTCAGCTACCATGAGGAGACAGGGACCAGAGATGTTCTGTGGCTCCAGCTGACTCAGGACTATGTGGTAAGCCTTCTAGGATTTGGTTTTCTGATGACCTATGCTAGTGGTTCTCAATCTGGGGGCGATTTTGTTAGGGTAGGGCGGTTGCACAGCTGTGCCCCAGGGTGTTGTTTTGTCTTGGGTTGTCAGCAGCGGGCCTACAGGGCTGGGGATGAGTGGGCTGGGCATCCAGAGGGTAGGTAATATCTACTGGCATCATAGAGAGATGCTTCCAGACACCCTTAATACACAGCACAATACCTCCCAGAATGAATAGTCCTAAGTACTGAAACAGAGACATTCTCGTTTTGTGGTTTTATGTTCTCCTTTTCCTTCTATCCTAGTGGCCTTTTTTCTAGAGTGGTGTGAAGCAGGTTTTTCAGGAGCAGGTAGTGATTTGACAGTAGTAACAGTCATTAGAGTTGGGGTCACCCAGTGCGGGCTCTTACTGTGTCACCCCATCTATACCTACAGCCACAAAGTGGACTTCCTTCAGGGCCAGCACCAGGCTGCCCACCCCCACACCCCCCCAGACCCCTCACTGTTCCCTACAGTTCCTCCCCTTTCTCAATGACCAGAGTAGACTCCCTCCTTGCAGCTATAGCTGGACCCTGGCCAGTCGGCTGGACCCTGAGCTTCAGCAGGGCTCTTGGGTGTTGGGTGTACATGGTAACCAATCCAGGGCATGGCACAGAGCAGGTCTGGAAAAATACTCATTACAGACTGGACTGGAGACACAGTCCCAGGAGCTACAGACTTCAGAGCTTAGCAAAACACCTTCCTCTAAGGGGATGTTTGCTAGAGAAACAACATCAGTATGAAGAACCAGGACTCACACCCAAGGGTTAGAAGTAATATTGCCTTTTCTTGTCAAAAATGCTCCCCCTGTGGAGGCATCAGAACCCTTCTATACTGCCGTGGGGATGAGCAGCCTCTGTGAGACTGACCACGTGAGCCACTTCCATCTCCCTGAAGCAGCCATCCCAAAGAACGGAAAGCAGAGACTCAAAGTGATACGTGCGCAGCAATGTTCACAGCAGCACTGTTCACCACAGCCCCCAGGGTGGGGAAACGTCTCAATGGGCCATTGGCAGATGAATGGAGCAAAAGATGTGGTAAAGATAACTCATGAACTTTAGACATGAAATTCGGATTCATGTCAGGGTGGGGGGGGAGGGGCCAAAACATTTCATTCAAATTTTGCATGAGCAAAATATTCCATGGTCCCATTTTTATGAAATAGCTAGAGCAGGTCAATCCACGGAGATAAAAAGGAACAGTGGGGGTGGGGGTGTATGTGGGGTGGGACGGACGGCTGCTAAAAGCTATACAGGCACTCCTCAGGAGATGAAGGAGATCTATTTTGGAGGGTGTCTTTAAGTCGAAACTGTGGGGAAGTCAGAACAGGGGCCTATGGGCCTCATTTAGCCAGATTTTTGTGCAAGAAAAGTCTCAGTGACTTTTCAGTGAAAAAAAGAAGTTGCCACAGCATGGGAGAGTGATTGTGATGAAGACCTTGTTGGGACGCAGGATGGATTCAAGGAGACCTGGTGGCGCTGTCTAGTAAGCATGGTACCAGGAACCACACGGTCGGTGGTTCAAACCCACCAATTGCTCCTCTCCAGAAGGCTGAAGTTCTACATTCTCCATAAAGATTTGCAAGTCCTGGGGAACTCTAGATGGGTCCCTCTGAGTCACGAGGAGGAGACTGGAACGCAAGGCATGGCTGGCTAATGTTTCAACGCGAGGGCAGATTGTCATCAGATTCAACAGCAGATACCAGTTGGCTTTTGGTTGGCCACTGCTCACCCAGGGGCTGCCTGTCTCCTGAAAGACAAAGCCTGGCTGAGGCTCCTTGTCCCCGGTCTGCCCTGCCGTCGAGGGGACTATGATGGGAATGCTTGCAGAGATAAGGTGAAATAAATGTAGAGAATATAAAAACAAGCACCCACCCAAACAAAGCCATGGGTCTTAGAGCAAAGCATAGTTTAAGAAGAGGCTCCATCACCAGTTGCAAATATTCAATGGTGTCTCTGGAGAGAAGTGCAAAACCTTGAGTGGTGCCCTACCCAAAGCTACCAGGGACTACCCAGTCCTGCCGCTGATGGGAGGGGGCACGCGGAGTCGATCACAGGGACTGCAGGTCATTCCACCCCGCCCCCCCCTTGCGTTCTCCACCCACCCTCATGCCAATGTTAACCAGGCTTCCTCTCTGAGTGGGCACCCATTGGTCTGCAGCTGGGGCCAGGAGGCCTGTGTTCCTCCTCACTGGGGGATTGTTCACATGGGCATCCCCGGCTCTGCTCACCACTTCATTCTCTGCAAAGTGTCCGAAAGACCCACCCCCAGCCCGGCCAGAAGTATGCCTACACAGGACTTTATGTACATCTGTCCCTCACTGGGACTTGGGATCCGGGGTGTGTGTGTGTGTGTGTGTGTGTGAGTGTGTAGTAGGGTCTACCTGGTGAAGTAATGTGCATGCACTTAGAACATGGTTTAAAACAGAAGATCGAAATGGAAATAGGATTCTGTTCAGTGTGTCATGGCTCCTCTTTATGGAAAATTAGACAACTTCATGAGCTGGGTGGTGTCCCAGTGAGACCAGGGAATACGGTTATGGGAAGAGAGGTGGAAGCTTCAAGAGAGGTAGCCACCTGCCCAGCTTAGGGTTGCATCATACACTCTTCCCACCCACTCCCAGCTTCATTTCCTCACTTGTGAAGTGCAGACCCTGTGGCGGAGCAGCCGGTTTCTATTGGTGCTCCGGTTTTCCTTCCAGAATCTATTACATCCAAGCAAAAAAGATGACCATTCTCACCAGCCTCGGAGTCACTCAGGTGGACCCGGAAGAAAGGGGACACCACTGGAAGATGAAGGGACATTGTTGTGCATGCAGCAGATTCGGAACCCATGGGGCCTGGGTGCGGAGAGCGGCTTTTGTATTTGATCTGTTTTTCCATGCCTCAGGCCTTTACTCCTCCGCCCTTGAGGTTCTCTTCTCTCTCTCTCTCTCTCTCTCTCTCTCTCTGTCTCTCTGTCTGAGGGGAGTCACCGGGAGGCTCCTGGGTGGCACCAATCATTTGTACTGGGTTACCCACCGGAAGGTTGGCAATTTTAACCCAGGTGGTGGCAGTGCAGAAGAAAGGCCTGGCGATCTGCTTCTATAAAGACTGCAGCCAAGAAATCCCCAGGAAGTGGCTTTACCCATGGCTGGCCAAGAGACAGGTTTGGTTTGGTGTTGAGGATGGCTGTGGGGGTTACAAGTTAATGAGGGCCTGGGTTTCAAGGGCGTCATTCTGGGATGAGTTGATTATGACTGTGATGGCTGTGCATAATCACCATGGGACAGAGAACTCGCTTGCATCCCCACTGTACTCTAGCAGGGCGGGGAGCTTCCACTCTGGCAGGAGATCAGCCTTGGACTTATGGAAAAAGGAGCCAACCAGCAGCCCTGGGCTGAGCCAAAGTGTAACATCAGCATCTGAGGTGTTCTGTCCCTTAGAAGTCTAGTCCAAGGGAGGCAAACGCCAGCCAGTCATCTCCGCTGAAGACCGGCGAAGACTGCCAAGCAAGGGTAGAGAGAACAAAAACATTTCTGGGTAAAGCCTCAGAGGAGAGTCTTTGGTTCCCAAGTGAGCAGAGAAAGCCCCAGAGACATAGTTTGACTTTAGATTGTGTGACTTTAGACACACACACACACACACACACACACACACACGCCCTGGCAAAACAAACCTCTGAAAACTCAGCTGTCACAAGTCCTGCTGCGGCACATCATCGCTCTGCTCCGACACCTAGAGACACTCACGTAGAGTGCCTCGCTAGAGACCCAGCAGGATCCCTGTGTGGCCAAGGGGGCCCCGTCCCGCTCCTTCCCACATGGAATGATCCGTGCTCTGGAAGGGGAACCGTTAGCGTAGCTTCCTTGGGGCTTCCGAAGCAGAGAGTGGCCCAGTCGGGACAGAGGCCCCTGGGTTGCCAAGCCCACGATCTCCAGCCCAGACCTCCCAAGTCCTTCCTAGTCCAGGAGACTCTGGAAAATTCCCAAGGCACGTGCTGGGATGAGGGTGAAGGAGAAGCCGAAGGAGGCCCCTTGGCTGCGTTCCTCCTCTGCTTCAGACCTTGGCGGGGCCCTGTGGTGCAATTCAATGGTTGAGCTCCCCCTTGGACCTCTCTTTACCCCACCCTTCCCGTCCAAGCCTGTTATTCCCCGGCTCTCTAACAAGCGCCCAAATGAAGGCAGGCTGAAAGGCCCCAGGGGCCGCTATATCCAGGAATGGGCTATTAGTGGATTTCAAAGACCCAGACCGGACTGCAGAGGAGCAGCCAGCTAGACCCTCATTCTCAGGCCCCATTCCAGCCAAGTCCTCCCTCCAGCCCCCAGCTGGTTGGAGGGGCTGTCTCAACACTCAGTTCTACAGTCAGACTTCAGACAAGCCACCTGCTTGTCTCCTGCAAAGAAGTCCAATGTGTCATGACAACTCTATTTGCAGAGCTGCCCTGGATCTCAGACCCAGATGCTCTGAAATCATTCTTGGCTGCAGTGTGCGCAGTGGCACATCCGCTTACACACGAGGAAACACGGCTTTGGCGGAGCGGAGCGTGCAAGCGAGTGCGGCATGGCTTTGCAGGCTCGCACTGACACCTGGGTTTCCACAGCCACGTCTTTCCCTACGGACCATGGCCCGGCATCAGGATGTGACACTGGGAGCTGCCGGTGTTGGGAAAGGAACAAGTGACAAAGATGCAACAAGATGAAGACTGAACCAGCTATTTCCTCCCCCGGATGCCCTGGGCCAAGTTCCTCGGCTTGTCTGAACTTCAGAAGGGGCTGTTGGGAGCATTTAATAAGATAATGCTTGTAAAGCACACAGCATTACACATCCTGGCTGTCTTCCATTTCTCAGGAAGGAAGGAGGGAAGGACGAAGGGGGTGAAGAAAGAAAAGGGTGATCCCGGCCAAGGACAGGCGAACATGCCCAACGGACATCAGAAGTGTAAAACGGTGCTTTTGCAGACTCCAGAATAACTTTCCTGTGACATTTGGGATTTAATGGATTCCAGAGACCTTACGATTTCTCTGTAGTTAGACCAGGATGTTTAACTTGGTCGTGTGTGTGTGTGTGTGTGTGTGTGCGCGCCTCTGCAGCGCCCCACCACCCACCCACCCACACGAGCGCATACACACAAAGGACGTCCTCACAAATCTCTTCACTCTCTGGACACAAGAAAGGGGATCCAAACAGCCCAGATGAAATGTGCTGGTTTAAAAGAGGAGCGACCCTGGAGAGGTAGCTGGGTTCAGGAGCAGAGTTTTCTGGGACAGAACAGTTGAGAGTGAGGTTCTATTGGGGAAAACTCTGGTGGGGAAGCCCTGGTTGGGGTGGCCTTGCTCTGGGCATGGGTGTCCTGCATGGTATCAGGCAGAGGACGAAAAGAAGGAGGGGGAGAGTTTGATCAGTATGGGTGTGGGATGAACAGGTTTACTGGGAAAAGAGCATCCTCTTGCTTCTTCCTCTTGAATGCCTTCCCAGCTTAGTGTGATTTGGGGAGGAAAGAACCATATTTTTACAGAAAAATGTCAGGATGACACAACTCAGCAGACCCCAAGTCCTATTTGCAGCTGGGACCAAGGAAGACAGTATCATCCCTCAGTTGATATCACAGGGGTCCCAGCACTAGACACTTTCTGAAGGTTGGACCACCGTGCTCTCAGAGCCTGGGAGTGGGGGTGGGGGACACTGACGGAGCTCATGGGTGGAACTCTGTTTTGCAAACCTCAAGGGTGGGGCACTTAGCCGGGCCAGAGAGGGGATTCTGAGCTAGGAGGCCCCATCTGCCCGGGTTGGGGAGAGGGCACCCTCTGCCAGTGACATTCTGGTACAATTGAGACAGCCATCTTCATTGACTGTCAGACAAGAGACCCTTACGCCCAACCATCCCTTTTTCCTGAGGTTTTGCTGACGACCATCATCGTTCTACTCTTCAAAACCTCCACTCCGTGAGCAAGAGCCCTGGTGGCACACGGGTGAAGTTCTCTGTTGCCCACTAAAGGGTGGGAGGTTCGAGCCTTCTACCAGCCGTTCCACAGAAGAAAGACCTGCTTGCATAAAGATGACAGTCTATGAAATCCTGTGGGGGCAGCTCTGTCGTATCACTGGGTCACTGTGAGTCAGAACTGACCCCAGGGCTCCCGAAAGCTTGTGGGCAGCATTCTGCAGTAGCCAGGGAGGGGTGGGTGTCTCCGGGGGCGTCTTACTGATCTGCCTCCTTCCTTTCCTACTTCTCCCACATGCGCAGGCTCATCCTCTACCTGAGCTTCTCCCAGAACAACCGCACATCCCAGAACCGCCTCTCTGCGTGCCCGTTTCCCCTTGGGTACAGATCAGGACTGTCTTTTACATAGGCCTGTGGCACCGTGGTTCCACGTTGGGCTGCGAGCCTCAAAGGTTGGCAGTTTGGAATGCCAGTCACTCTCAGGGAGAATGAGAGGGCTTTCTCCTCCTGTGAAAAATCAGAGTCTCGGAGACTCACAGGGCTAGTTCTGCCCTGTCCTAGGTAGAGGGTTGGTATAGGACATTGGCTCACATTGGCACTGGGTCGATGGTATTGAGTATGGTTTGGTTCTGGATCTCTATGCCATAGACATTAGTTAGCTCTCAATAAGCACTTCACACATGAACGGACAGCCCCTGCTGGGATTCGCAGGAAGAAGAAAAGGCAAATGGTCAAGGCTTACTGAAACGTGAATACACACAAGAAAAGACACTTGACGCCATCAGTCCTCCGGGGAATGAAAATCAGAATGAGATACCACACTTGCACAGACCTCTGCCCTTGAGCCGATTCTGACTGACTCCATAAGGTAGGTGAGAACTGCTCCTTTGGGTTTGTGAGCCTGTAAAACTCCGTGGAAGCCAACAGCCTCCTCGTTCTCCCTCCCACACAAAAGAAAAATAGTAAGTAATGGAGAGGATATCGAGAAGTCAGAGACCTATCTACTGTGGGTGGAATTCTACATGGGTGGAGGCTGCTGTGGAGAACAGTTTGGTGGTTCCTTTAAAAAAAGGTTCACCATAAAATTATTATCAGACCCAGTAATCCCCCTCCATGCTGCAGAACCAAAGGACTGGAAAGCAGAGACTCCAAAAGACACTTGTCTGCCAGGGCAGCATTCAAAAGGTGGAGACAAGCCAAGTGCCGCTCAACAGATGAATGAACAAATAAAATGTGGTACAGGCATGCAAGAGAATATGATTCCCTCAGAAAGAGAAACGAGGTCCTCTGATGCAGGGGTGAGACTGGCAAGCATCGCGTTGGGTCAAGTGAGTCAGATAGAAAGAGAGAAGTAGTGGAGGATTACAATTATATGGACGATTTAGTGGCACAGTGATGCTGTGTTGGGCTGCTAAGCCCAAAGTCATCCATTTGAACTCACCAACCACTCCCAGGGAGGAAGACTCCACTCCTGTGAAGAGCTGCAGTCTCAGCAGGGCACCATGAGTCAGAATGGACTTAACGGCAGAGGGTTTGTTTGTTTGTTTGCTTGTTTGAGGGAAATGCACAGAGGCAGGAAGTCCCCGGTGGTTTCCAGGGACTGTGGAAAGCAGAAGCAGAGGGTGGGGAGTCTCTGGGGGAATGGGAGGCTTTCTGAGGTGGACAGTGATGCTGGCTGGGAAACATGGTGTGGTATGATAAATGTCATTACATTGTACATTTAAAGATGGCAATGTGGGGCACTTTTTGGTTGTATAGACTTTACCATAATGAAGAAAAAGGGGGATCTTATTTCTGATTTTGAGGATCAGGTGAGCCATCGAATCAGTCACTCAAGACTGTGTGTGTGTGTGTGTGTGTGTGCATCTGCTTCAGCAACTGTGTATTACTATGGTTCCCAAGAGAAGGTGACACGGTATATCCGCAGCCTCCTGGGCTCAAGCTGCTAGCAGGGGGGCCAAGAACCGGACTGCCAAGTCCTGGGGCTGTGCAGTTTACCAATTCTTGGCCAGGGCTGTTTCCTCTTTCTCCAGAGAGAGCGAGGGCAGGGAGAGGGCAGGGGAAAAAGGCTTGAAGAACATTTCCGAGGCTCAAAGGCCATCAGATATGGTTGAAAATCACGTTGCCTTCCAGCACAGGCAAGCGGAATCAGAAACACATGGCACACCTTCCCTCCATGCCACAGGGCTTGAAAAACCAAGGACGATCGAGGTCCCAGAGCACGGGTGCCCACAGAGGCAGCCAGAGCTGGGTCCCTGCAGGAGTGTGTTGTGTGAATGTGTATGTAGTGGGGGAGGGGTGTGTGGAGATAATTTTCTATAGACCTAACTCATAGATAGATAAGAAATTAGGGACTCTAGATAACAAACAGGGTGGGTTGGGAGAGAGAAGCCCCATAGTAATTGCAGCAGGTGATAACTGGCTCTATTACTTACCTTGAATTATAGTCGTCTTTGCCCAAGTGACCAGGAAACTGGGTCGGTTGGGTACTGAACACCACCAACCAGGTGCAGTCACTGGTAACAGAGGTGGACATACCTAATATCCTCTGACTTCCTTATTGCAGTGAGGCACGTGTCAGACCTACCTCCATGCTCCATCCTTCTTTATCTGTTCTAACCATTCCGTCCATGTCAGTCAACAGCTATGCTGGGTTTGATCGTTCCTAACAAGGGCTACCCAGGAGCTCCAGCGGCACAATCGATTAGCGCATGGAACTTAAACACCAATGGCTGCCCAGAGCACAGGCAATATTCATGTTGCAGGGAGTGTACTAAGAGGTCACTCCAAGTCAGGATCAGCAAATGGCAAGGACACAGTCATGGATCCATAGCAACTTCCGTCTTCAGTAACCAACTCTTTCTCTGCTTCTCAGTCTCTGAGCCACACGGTTTCTTGGCCTTGGCTTCCTGGGCCAGGAAGCCATCTAGTCTATTACTCTGTCTCCTTGCTCCATGACTTCAGGTCAGATGAGGAGAAATGACCTCACGGTCTCTGACACACCTGCTCTAGGCACCTCCCACCACTTGGACTTGCTCTTCCAAATGGTTGTGCTGTCTTTCTCTATGTTCCAGCTGGCTCTTGAATACTGAGGAATAGCTGTAACAGGTGTGGTGTAACAGGTGTGGTGTGCCTTTCAGCTGACCATTCCCCTAAGGAAAATGAGGGATGGTGTCTTCAGCCCCCACCCTCTTACTAACGTAGTCTTAAAAAATGTCCCCGAGAAAACAAAACTTGAGACTTGGTCCACACCCAGGGCTAAGGTGGAGTCTTAAAGATGGTCTCAAGGAAACAAAGTGTTGATTGATTCTGAGCCTAGGGAAGACTCAGGAGGAATGGGTGCACTTGAACCGTGGTGCTGGCAGAGAAGACTGAGAGGATGGGGGACTGCCCAAAGAACACACAAGTTTGTGAGTGAAGGGAGACAGCGAAATGACAATAATGATAAATAATTGATCAAGGATTCACGAGTGTGGGAGAGTGGAGGAGGGAGAAAGAGGAACTGATACCATGGGGAAAAAGAGGAAGTGATACCAAGGGCTCAAGGAGAAAGTAATTGCTTTAGAAATGTTGGTGGCAACAGATGTACGAGAGTGCTCGATGCTACTGAATTATGGACTGCTATAAGATTTATAACAGCCCCCCTCCCCCAAAATAAAATGGTTAACTTAATTATAAAAACAAATTTGTTTTGGAAGAAGTACAGCCAAAATGTTAGCAGGAGAGACCAGTTCCTAGAGAAGGCAGCTCCCTTGGTAAGGAAAGGAGGCAGTGAATGAGAGTGACTACAACTATGCCTGCACCCTGGTAAGACCATGGTGGGGGTGGCGTGGGACTGGGAGGCATTTCCTCTCTGTTGCATGAATCTGAACGAACTCAAAGGCACCTAACAACAACAACAACAACAACAACAACAATAACAACAACAAACAAAACCAGGTCTTAATCCCATCCTAATTCTGTCCATTAGTAGGGAATGGCTTTGAGTTAGTCCGGGTAGACTAGAGGAACAAATTTCAGAGACACACATATAGGTAAAAGGAAAGGGTTTATATACAAAAGGAATGTGACCCTAAGAAGGCATCTCAATCCAGTCCAGTGCAGTCATAAGTCCAATAATAACCCATATGCCCGAAGTCAGTCTATAAAGTCTGCTTCCGACTCAGGAAGTCACAGGTCAGTGGGTGCAGAATTCTGGCGCTGGCAAGGGTCTCCCCATGGCTCCTCGCTTCCAGGGCTCAGGTCCATCAACAGCATGCCACTCCAGCTTCAGAGCTCTGTCTTCATCAGGGCAAAGCCGAGTGGTCTCTCCGCTGGCTCCTCCAGCTTCTCGGAGGCTGCACGTTGTCTTTTTACGTGTCTCTGAAACTAACTCCCAACAACTGGGGAAGATAGTTTCTCATCTTCACGAGGGAAATAACGGGAGATTTCCCTGGAGTCTCAGGTGAAAGCCATGCCCACATAGAGGCCTCATCGGCTACTCAATGGCTATCTCCAGATTAACAGGCTAGACTTCACCCCCCATATTTCAATCATAAAAGTAACATAAGCACATGACTGCCACAGCTTCCACAATGGAACGATAGCCACAGGCATACAAAGCCCAGACCTATTATATAGCACCTTAGAATGACAGCCTGCAGGCCCATATTCATGGACTATATCTTACTAGTAATGAGTAACTGTCCAGGCAGCTCAGACAAGGAAGGGCCTTTCAGCAGAGAGCAGCACAGGACTGTGGGGAGGCACTGAGGTCCACAGAACATCAGGCAGTAGGTCCACAGGGTGGGAGCACACTGCAGATCTGTGACGATAGTAACAAGGACCACAATGGGGCTCCACGTTAGACACTGCCTGCTGTATGCCAGACACTTCTGCATACTTTCTGTGCTCCCTCTTAACCGTCATGACAAGTCTCTGTGGTAGGTGCAGTGGCTCCCGTTTTACAGAGGAGGATGCAGAGGCACAAGAGTAGTAAGTGGCTAGGGGTTCTTAAGGCTGAAACCCTAGAAAGGTGAGTGGGAGCATGAGGGAGGGGAGAGGGAGAACTCCAAGGACACGGAAGGCTCTGCTCACCTGCCAGTGTGCGTGGCCCGGCCCCTGCCTGCCCTCTGTCCTTACGCTAATCAGGACCAGACCCAGATCAGGTTTGGAAATCTGCTAAGAGAGAAGTTGGCTTAAGGCCAGCATAAACACGCTTGTCTATATCCCCTTCCGAGAAAATGGCGTTTAAGGAACAAACGAGCTAACAAACAAACAAACATAAAGAACCCACACCTTGAAGCCTGTGCCTAGAATGATGGGGGTCCTAGGTGAACTCTCAGGCCCCTCAATGAATAGGCCTTGCCACCTGATGAGGCTCACGCAGGCAATGAATCAGGCCCTTAGAGGTGGAGACGGTCAGTCAATGCTGGTGGGAAGATGCATTACAGGGTCAGGAGCTGGTTCCACTAGTCTAATCGACCTCACTGGAAAGTTGGAGGAAAAAAGGTCCAACGAAGGCAGGGGCTCTTCCTGGGCTCCTGAGAAGATGAGTGACAGAGGCTGCTCGAGGAACCTGGTCCTCCCCTCTACACCAAGGTTCTTCTGCCTCAGTTGCCCACCGTTCCCCGTCCCCACAGATGCAGAGGCCAGCACCCCTCCTGGGAGCCATCAGTGCTCTCAGTTACCAGCAAACCCCGAGCCTGGAGTTCGGGCCAAACAAAGACAAAATGACCTCAGCGTGCTCTCTGGGAAAGGGGCAGGGCCACGAGGGGCAGGGCCATCTGGACATCTGAGTGACTTCAGTGTTGATGACTCCGATAGAGGCAGTCATCAAGCTACACGCCAGCTTGATTTCCTTTTACTTTTCCTTTTCTTTGAAAATTTTTCATTGTGAAATGGATGAAGGTTGACAGAGCGGCTCAAGGTTTTACATTCGACAATTCACATGCATTTCCATGAGCTCATCCACTGCAGCCCCCTCAGCGAGCATTGTTTATCTCACGTCCTCCCTGTGCTTCCTGTTGACGCTCATCTTTCTTCCTGAGACTACTCAATGTGGTCCTGGAGTCAATGCTGCCTTTTGGTCTTACATGGTTGACTGTTCTAATGTGGAGGCAAGGTTCATTCTCAACACGAAGGGTAAGAGCGTATAGTTGTGGGGTCCCGCCAGGATATTGGACCCGTAAGCCTGCCATCTCTTGTGACTTAACATTCCCTTTCATGTTTTTCCTCCCAATCTACCCAGGACATTCTAATGTGATCCTTTACGGAGCAGCTGCTGGTAGTAGCTGGGCACCATCTAGTTCTTCTGATCTCAAGACTCTGGAGACAGATGCTTGCATGGTCCATTTACTGTACCAATTTTTCTCAATGAGTCTTGCACTCTTCATTGCTAATCTTTTCTCTGGACAGGGAGAGACTAATATTTTTGCCTAAAATAGCTGTTCAAGACTTAATAAGATTATTATTAAGACCCCAGTCACTACTCACTAAATTCTGGTGTACAACCTCGTCCTATGAACTATGTCATGCCCATTGACATTGGTGTCACCCAAATCCATGGTCCTGATCTCCCAGACCAAGCAATTCATTCTTTCAAGGTGTTCCATTATTTCTAAGAAGTTTCCATGACTCTGTCTCTGGTATGCTCCACCA